>CAUYSK010102799.1:0-14812 GCA_963575035.1 Avahi laniger
AGACCAGAGGGGCTCAAAAGAAGAGATGGGAAGGAAAAGAGAAAGGGCAATGGAGATCTGTCAAAGAGGGGGGAAAGAAGGGCACAGTTTATGTGAAAAGAGAAGACATAGGAAAAAAGAGGAAGTCACCCTTTACAACATGCAAAGGAGGAAGTGATGTAGTGAAGTCATAATGCTGGCTGGGAAATGCTGCTTTGGTCAACATTGGGTTACAATCATGGAAATCTATAGCTGAAGTAGAGGGGAGGTCCTCGAGGTGCAGACCATATAAGGGACGTGTCCAAGGGTGGTGACTTCCGGGCCCATGGCCCTCAGCCCTCTGTTCCTTTCATCCTAGTCCTTCTGAAGGGCTCTCAACTGCACTGTGTTCGGACGCAGAGGTGCTGGTAATTTCTCTTCTATGCATGCCCAAATCGCAGCTGGTCCCCCTGAGCTCTGCCGCCTAAAGCCAAGGGCCTGGCCCCGGCAGGCGAGAGGGGGTTAGAAATGAGGAGGGTTCATAGGACATGTGATGGGAGTTCTGTATTTGAATGAGGGAAACGGAGCCTTTCGTCTGCATGACGGCTGCGGTGAGTAAAATGACATCCCTATTTCTCCTGGCCAGAACATTTGGGGAATAGGTGAGCATTTTCAAGCATTCCTTTTTAGAGTGAAGCAGCAAGTTTCATTATCATATTTTAATTAAAAGGAAAAAATCCTATTAAACAATTCCCAATGTATTGGGATTAGCAAAAACCAGCACCTGGGACCCAGTAACTCAGCATGTATGAGCACACGGACAAGATTTATTGTCCTTAGAAATTATCGCCACACCTGCCCCTCCACTCCAGCTAAGTAAATGGCTTCCTGTGGGCTCCATCCTACGCAAGCCAGAATGGGGGGCCCCTTCCCCGGGCGGGCACCACTTCTCTTACTCCCTGAGGGAGAGGAAGAGGGAGAAGGAGGGAGTGGGGAGCCACATCTCCCCCTGTCTGGCTGGAATCCCCAAACCCCTAACTCATAGCACTGCTGGCAAGTAACCTGGCGTTAGAATCAGGTGGTCCCGGACTTCAAACCCAGCTTCCCCACTCCCTACCGTGTGACCCTAGGCTATTCTTGATTTCTCTGATCTTCAATTTCCTCATTTGTAAAATGTGACTTTTACATCTACTTTGTAGAGTTGTTGTAAGGTTTAGAACTTACATATGAAAAGAACCTGGTACTGTGCCTAAGTAGCAGTCGGTACATAAATGGGAGCTATTATTAATTATTATTATGATCATTTGTAGACAAGATAGAGGAACTACTTCTAGAAGCTCCACATAAAACACACCCCGTTCACGAGCACATTAGTCTACGCTGGTTTCTCCAACCCGCTGTGTCTCAGCTGGTGGGGTCACGCATTCTCTTGCTTCCTGGCCCTTGCACCTGCTGCTCCCTGACGAGGAACCCCCTTTCCACCCCCACATCTCTCCCTACTCTGCCTAGTTAACTCCTGCTCATCCATCAACTCTGGGTTTGGTGGCCACTGCCTTTGGGGAGCCTTCCCTGACACCCAGACTGGGGTTGAAAGCCACTGCCTGTGCTCGCCGCAGTTGCAGCAACTCTCTTGGAGCATCCCAGATACCTGTGGAAGAGTCTGGAACACTCCTTGAGACTGTGAGCTCCTTAAGAGCAGGGGCAGGCCCTGTATACCGTGATATCCCCAGTGTCAGTGCACAGAGTAGGTGCTCAATAAATATTTTTTAAAAGAAATGAGGCCGGGTACTGTGGCTCACACCTGTAATCCCAGCACTTTGAGAAGCTGAGGTGGGAGGATCACTCGAGCCCAGGAGTTTGAGACCAGTTTTGGCAATATAGTGAGACTTTGTCTCTACAAAAACAAAAGCAAACAAACAAACAAACAAAACCCAAAATTAGCCAGGCATGGTGGCACACACTTGCAGTCCTAGTTACTTGGGAGGCTGAGGCGGGAGGATCCCTTGAGCTCAGGAGTTCAAGGCTGTAGTGAGCTATGATTGTGCCACTGTACTCCAGCCTGAACAACAGAGTGAGACTCTGTATCTAAAAAAAAAGAAAGAAAGAAAGAAAGAAAGAGATAAAAGAAATAAATGAATCAGAGAGAAGACGAGATAGAATCAGATCAAAATGGGTAGGGAAAAGTGGTGACAGAAGTCACAAGTTCACATGCAGACAACTTAGGAGTCTCGCTAGGACCCCACATCAAGGTATGGCTTTCCCCAAAAGCCAGTGCAACGAGGTCACATTAATGGAGAAATAAGCTCCAGTCAGAGCGTGATGGCTCCGCCCCCCTGCATGAGCAAACACAGCTGGGGTGCTGGGTTCTGTTCTGGGTCCTTCTTTCAAACACTCACCTCCAGCACAGCCCATTCTGTAGAGGCCCCCGGAGTGGTGAGGGGCCCCCACTCCTCACTTGCTCAGACATGGTGAGGGGCAGAGGACATTAGCTCAGCAGAGGTAGGTGAGGCCTTTCCCAGTGGCTCTCATCAAGCTGGGCTGTCCCGGGGCAGAGGCAGGGCTTGGACATGTTCTGGGTGGCTCCTGGGAGACCTCAAACCTGTCAGTAAACATGATGAAGAGGCAGGTTTGGGTTCCACCTAGTGTGATCAACCATCCCAGTTTTCCCAGGACTGTCCTTGCTTTAGCACTGAAAGTCCCATGTCCCGGGAAACCCCTTAGTCCGGGTAAACCAGGACAGCTGGTCACGCCGGTTCCACAGAAGGTAGCAAGTGTGTGTGTGGAACAGCTCTGGCGAGATGTAGTTCACACGGCACACGATTCACCCACTGGAAGTGCGCAGTTCAGCAGTTCACAGAGGTACGCAGCCGTCACCAAAGTCAATTTTAGAACATTTTTCATTATCCCCCAAATAAATCCCATGCCCTTTAGCTATCACTCCAACACCCCCCGCCCAGGTCCCCCAGCACTAATCTACTTTCCGTCTCTATGAATTTGCCTATTCTGGGCATTTTATACAAATGACACCATATAACATGTGATCTTTTTTGACTGGCTTCTTTCACAGCGTCATGTTTTCAAGGTCCATCCGTGTTGCAGCGAATAACGCTTCTTTCCCTTTCATGGCCCAAAGACATACCATTGTACGGGTACATTATCTACCAATGCATTTGGTTTTTTTAATAGACATCTGTGTCGTTTCCACTTTTTGGCTACTATGACCGTCCCATCTAGACCAGTGGGAAATCTGTGGATTCTACCTTCGAGATATGCCTTTTAACCGGATCACTTCTCGTCCCCACCACCATGGCCCAAATCACCATTTCCTCTCCCATGGTGCTTGCTAACGCCTCTTCCCCGTACAGACCCCAGCCCCTCAATGGCCCCCACAAATGGGCCGCCCTCCACGTTTTCCCTTTTCAGGGGCTGGCCTGTGTTTTAGGTTCTTTCTCCATCCTCAGTTTCCCCTCGTGCAGTGCGGGGCACAGAGCTGTGACTCATTGGGTTGTGTCACGCAACAGGACTGAGAGGAGATTTGTTCCCTGCTGTGTGTGTGTGTGTGTGTGTGTGTACGTCTGTGAGCACACTTATCTGTGCTCAATCAAAATAACACAAAGACCAGGCACGCGGCCATAACTCTCGTCAAAAGCTTATTTATTCTACCTGTGCTATTTTTTTAATAGAGGGGAATACACACATTGCGTTTTGTAGCAAATCAGGTTAAGAAGCGCTCCATCTGGTAAGACGAGTTTGCATGTGTCCGATACGGGCAAGGCCACGTCTCAATTCCCCTGCCATCCTGCCAAGTGTGCCGGGTCTGATCAGATGCCAAGACTAGAGAACAGGGGACCCAAGGGGTCCTGGACAGGGATCGCTGGTGACGCAGATGGCTAATGCCCCCTCCCCACCCCTAACCATTGCCTGAGCATTCCGAAGGCTGCAGGGGCTGCTGGGGCGGGGGCAAGCCCAGTCTCAGCTCTATCTTTCCAGTCTGATTCCCGCATCCTGTGCGAGTACATTAGTGCGAGAACGTCTCTTATGGTTAGTCGTCTGCATCCAAGATGAGGATATAATGACTTCCCTGGTGTCCCGCACGCGCGCGCACACACTCCGCCTCCACAGAGCTGCCATGTGACTGTGGCAGCCTTCCCCTGTGAGCCAGCCAGTGGGTACTGGTTGTGGAAGCTTTTTAATTGTCTGGGAAGGGCCTGGAGGCGTTCGGTCAGTGTTGGCTCTGGAGGCAGAGATCAGAACCTCCTTAAACTCCCGGACGAGAGGGCCCTGGCTCGGAGGACAGGCACGATGTCCAGGCCGGGGAACACAATAGCAGTAGATTCCTGTCCCACGCTGGGGCCCTGGGGCCTGCCTGTCCCGTGGAAGGAAGGGAGGAAACGAGCATCTGCCGCATGTCATCCACAGCCAGGCCCTTCGTGTGCTGGGAAGAGGCACTACTGAGTCCATCTTACCAACAAGGGAAACTGAGGCTCAGGGGCCCAAAGTTACACAGCCGGTAAGTGGTCGAGCTGGGATTTCCAAGCATGTCTTCTGCCACCAAGCCGGCATTCTCCTGTTACACCACCCTGCCTCTCCCCACTCCACTGGTCCCTGGTGACAGCTCCCTTCTCCGAACTTCTCCTGGGGTCATCTCGGCATCACCACCTAGCCCTCACCATTGCTCTTGAACTGTTTCTTCTGTGTAACCCCCAACCCCAACCCCACTGGCCTGTAAGGTCCCTAAGGGCGGAAAGCCTGACTTGGGTTCCTGTGAAACCTCAGAGTCTCTAGCACTCTCTGGACACCCTAACCAGCCACTGCAATAGGCACTTTAAGTGCATTCTCTCTGCAATCCCCCGACCCTCGGGGTGAGTGCCATTGCCATCTCCATCTCTCCTGCTCTGAGCCCCTTGCTTCCTCCTGTCTCACGCCTGCCCTCTTTTGTCCTGCTTGGGCTCCAGTCCTAGCTACACAAATCTGCACTTCTAGAGGGGTCTGTGCATAAGCTTTGCCCTCACGGGCCACCTTGGCACGGTCTGGGGAACAAAGAACTTGGATGATCAGGCCCTGCTGTCAAGACGCTGGGTGGGACATAGGCTGGCAAAGCCACCAAGGTGGCTGCTAGGAGAGCAGGGCACTGGGTGCCAGGCAGTGGTCTGGAAGGAGGGACTCTGAGACGTGGGGGGCTGTGTCCCTGAGGATGAGCAGGAGTACCTGGGGGCACCCTTCTGTTCTTGGGCACTGCTGTAGCAGCCCAAGTGGGGGGATCTATGGTTCCTGCTTCCTTCTTGGGCCAGTGGACTCCACGCCCCAGCTCTGCTGCTGCTCAGACAAAAGCATCAGACTGGAGGGGCTGAGAAATGCTCTGGGGTGATTCCCATCCTGCTCTCGGACTCCTTCATGCCCTTTCCACCTCTGACCCTTGGCCTAGGACACCCTTCCTGGCCCAGGTTGCCAAAACTGTCCTGCGTTCAAGCAGCTTGGAAAACGTCACCTCCCCCAGGGAGCCCTCCAGGAGGGAGTAAGTAATAAGAGGAGACGCCAGGACAGCTTTCCCTGACCTTCGTCTCCAGCAAGGCAAAACTCCTTTGATTTGCCTGTACTGAGCTCCACTAAACCCTTTAACCCTCAACCTGCAGGGATTTCAGACTTCGCCTCTGGTGTACTTGTTACCTAGGTCTGAATCTGAACTCATCCACCCTGTGTTCTCTTTGTGTCTCCTAGTGTCCATGTAGTTTCGTTTGAAGCATTTATGGGGCTAGTTTAAGATACAGAGAAAGAAGTACGACTTCACACGGAAGCTTGTAAACTCATGGAACATCTAACCTCAAGAGGCAGGACAAGCTGAAAATATAAATAGCTTCTCAAAGGGTTTAACTCAATCCAGGGGTGTCAGGACTATGGTGCATAACTGAAGACGACCAAAGCGACGCATACGTATATCTGACTGTGTGCGGGTGTGTGCACGGTGGGGGAGCAAGTATCATCCCCTCAGTGTGGATATGCCTATGCCTTTTGTTCCAAGTCGCTGCCCTTGGAGGTTGGCCTTGGGGAGGAAAACTCAACCCTTCCCGATGAGGCTGACCACTTCGAGAACTCTGCAAGCCTACCTTTTATTTTAATTTTCCAGAGGGTGGAGGATTTCCCTCTGAATGCCTTCACTCATTCCCCCAGTTCATCTAAAGGGAGCTACCAATTCATTTTTTTAAAGACTAATCCTACCCAATTTAGGCCTGTTTGGGGTGAGTTGGGCAGCCCAGCCTGAACCTCAGGCACTGGGCCAGACTCTCATTTCCTGTCATTTCCTGCAGGCGAGGGCTTCATGGCGCCCCACCCTCACACCCCCACCCTCCTGCCGACACTTGACACTTACATGGTCCCCCTCCACCAGGTTACGGAGTGCCCTCACACACCTCCACCCAGGTGACCTTCCATCCCCCTGTGAGTGAGCTGGGCAAGTGTTCTTTGCATTGCACAGGTGATAAAAGAGGTCTGAAAAAATGCTAAGACCCACAGTCAGAAGGCCGGTAGGTGGCAGAGCTGGAAAGTTCTGCACGAGGTTGTCTCGGGGGCGGGGCGCATGGAGAGGCCCCCTCAGGCCATGAAACTGCTGTCAGGTAGGGGTGAGATGGACACCTGCCTGCCTGCCCTCATTCCTACCCCACCAGCCCTCCTTCTCTGTGCGGCGCAGCTCCTCCCAGGGGTCTGCAGGGGACAGACCCCGGAGGGGCACAGGGAAAAGTCCTGGGCTCAGGGTCGCCTGATACGCCTGCCCCCCGGACGCACACGCTTCCTTCCTCCAAGAGAAACACACGTCCCAGCCACCCCCAAGTCTCCCAAGGCTCCAGGGCAAGAGCCAGTTCTCCTCTGAGGAAGCACGGAGGCATTTTAGAATCCCAAGATGCCAGAAGTCGTCTACTCCAACCCTCATTTAAAAGGCCGGGGCACAGAAGGGATTTCCGGGTGCCCACCTGGTTTTCCGTGCTGTGCGCGCTTTTCCTGAGAGCCAGGTGGGGTAGTATGTCCTACCTGTCCCAGGCCCACCAAGATGCCAGTGCAGCCAGCGCATTCCCGCATGTGTGGGGGCACCCCAAACACTCCCTCCAGATGGCTCTCCTGCGCTAAACTGAGCTCACTTAGGAAGTTTGCTTTCCTCCTTCCCACTGAAGACATCCACTTTCCCCAGCAGAGGCGAGGCGGCCACAGCTCCTTCCCGGGGTTTATTAAATACGTTCAAGAGCCTATTTGTAGCTGTCAGGGAGAAGCCGGGGGGCCGGGGAATCCGCTCAGCCGTGCAGCCTCCCTCTCGACCTCCAGGGCGGGGGACCCCCTTTCTACATATGTTTCTCTGTAATAGGCAGGGCCGAAGGGGCATTCCCAGCCCCAGTGTGATTGACCCCGCTTTGCAACAGCCACTCACGGAGAGGGGGGCAGATGAGGATTTTCGGCAGGGCTGGCCAGCCGAGGACCTCGCACACGCTGGACCCCACCTCGGACAGCTCGGTGGAGAGCACACACACTCAAACGGCGTCCCAGGCCCCACGGGCTGCCTCAGAGTCACAGATGGGCCTGGGAGCCCCAGATGGGGGAGTCACACTCCTTCACGTGGGATGACCCAGCTCAATAAGGCCTTGGACTTACAGACAGAGACGCGGCTCAAGAGAGCGTCCACCATGGCGGTGCACGTCTGAGCATGGAAGGAAAATGTTTTCCACGTGGCCTGCAGGGCTGCCCTGGCCCAGGCAGAGAGGTTTAGACACGGCCGGCTGCAGCCCCAAAGGATCGCAGAGGCCCTGGACACCCCCTCTCTGCTTGATGGGTGAGAACAATGAGTACGAGAGAGAGAAAAAGGGTTGCCTGGTGTCTGCACCCCAATGTCCCCTCAGTGTCCCTTTTTCTGAGGACCCAGGACAACTCAGGCTGTTTTTTTTCCCTTCCTGGGATTAAAAGGGGTGGGTGGAGAAATTTTAGGGAAGATTGAAACTGAAATTATGACAGACCAGCTTCCTGATTTCTTGAGTCCTTTCTCTTTTTTTATCATGAAATATTTCACATGTACAGAAGAACATAAAGAATTACATAATCAGCATCTGTGTATCTCCCCAGTGCTAACAAATCCTAATAACTTGAGTGATTTCTATTTTCAAATGTGGTATTAGCTGCTATATGGTTAGCTGAATTTTTACAGCTCTTTTCAAACGTAAAATAATTTTATTCTTTTCAATAAAGGCATTTCATTAAATGTATAACCAGGATTTAATTTTTAGACCTTGGAAGATTTCATTTAAATACACTCAAAGTCAGAAAAAAAAAGTCCTCTGTCAGACCATGGGTCCTGAATTCTTTTGTTGCAAAATTACAGTCTCTGAGGCTGTGTCCTGTCCAGACTGGAGGGGAGGGAAGTGGCTTGCAGGGTCCCCGGACTCTCTGGAGAGGCTGGAATCCTACGGAAATGTTTTCTGGACCCACGCCTGGAATGTTTGACGACAGACACCTGATAGGAAGGGAGGCACAGGTGGAAAGTCTGACCTTGGGGACCTCCATGGGAGTCCCTCCCCCAATTCCTGCCCTGAGTCCCTCGCTCCCCTGCCCCCCTTCCCAGTACATTCCTCTGTCCCCTTATGCTGTCAGCTATTTCTTACCTCCTAGCTTTTATTTAGCACCTACTATGTGCACCTGCCACGGTGTTAGCAGATTCATGAGTGTGTTGGAGCTGCTTAGACCAACTCAGCCAATTGTGCATCTCTTCCCGATTCCGAGTTTAGTGACCTCATGTTGGTAGCATGCAACTTGCCATGGTAGGAGTATCTGTGCCATGGAAATCCATCTGCAAACACTACCCCATCAGGGTCCTTCCTTTCCCTGAGAGCTGGTTGTTAAACATTTGCCAGCATGTCACTGCCATTAACATCCCAAGAAGATCTGCATTCAAAAGAGTTCCAGAGAAAAAGAGAAAACACGGGGAACCAAAGGAATATATCACAAATGGTCAAATTTCAGGTAGGAGACTGACTACGACGTGAGTTGTGAGCAGCCACCGCTTAGCATCTTGTGGCTGGACAGGACCCTAGAAGTGATCTTGTCCAATCCGCTCATGCTAGAAAGCAAGACGAAGTCCAGAGAGGTGATGCAGCTTGCTGACTACACAGGTGGGCTTACAGTCCCCACCTCCCTTTCCTGGCCCGTTTTACACAATATCGTGGCCCATACCCGCTCCACGCCTGCTCCCCAAGAGCTGGGTGCAGGTGGAAAGGGGGCACCTGAGGCAGAGTCCAGGTGCCCTCAGCAAAGGCACAGAGGGGAATGAAGGTGCACTGTGCGCTTCCTGTCCCTGTGCCCTCACGCTGCTCTCTCGGGAAAGGCTGGGTGACCCTGTGTCCCTGGGGCCATGTCACATCCTGCCTGCACATGGGGGCTTCCAGTGCACGGGCGCACGCACAGGCTCAGAGAGCTGTCCCACAACACCGCAGCCCAGAAGCAGCCCAGGAGGGTGGCCATGCCGGCCGGCCCTGCACAGGGGCTCTGCCCAGCCATACTCACAAGTGACCAAGCGCCGCCCCGTCCCAAATCCCCTTGACCTCCTTCTCTCTGCGAGCACCATCTGTGCGCGTCTCCACGCACTCGCTCACCCTGTACCAGAGGGAGCTGCGGTGACCTGGAAAGCAGGACCGGCTTTCCTGCCCAGCTGTGTGTCCCGGGGTGAATTACTTCCACTCTGGAAACCCAGGAAAGGGGTGGGGGCAGGTCCGAGGGGTGCTCCTGGGTCTCCCTGGCAGGGACAGGATCAAGGTGGCCATGACAGCCATTTCCCGAGCAACAATGTCCTCTCTGAAGGCGACTGCAAGCAAAGCAGGGCCCGCTTCCATGCAGTTCACCTCTGCCCGCCTTGGATCACCAGGCGACCAAGTTCAATTCCTTGGGTGTCAGAAGAAATAAAATGTGAGCAAAGAAAAGGAGAAAGGATCGTGGAGGGAGGAGGCAGTGGGCCCTGTGAGGGCAAACAGCACAGGCTTAGGGGACAGACAGACCGGGTTTGTGGCTGCCTCAGCCCCTTCATCACAGGTCACAGAGGGATTTGGGGTGAGTGATGCACTTTCTCTGTAAAGTGGGCACAGTGGTGACACTTCATCCCTTGGTTGTGTGGAGTTGGAAAGAAATAACACACAGCCAGACAGCTGGTGTAGACTTTACCTCCTCGTAGCTATTCAATAAATGTTTCTTCCCTTCCTCTCCCACATCCACCCCAAGGCTCCTGGTCTCCCAGGCAGCCCAGACTCCGAGGGGGGCCTCCTCAGGAGGCAGGAGGTGAAATATTTGCAAAGCCAAATGCCCACTGGTTCCTGGGAAGGTGAGTGGCTGCCACCGAGAATCAGACCAACGGCGGGGAACGCGAGAGTCCCACAAGCTCAGACTTAACCTGTCTGCAGAACAACAAACGAGTACTAAATCTTGAGCATTTGCTCTGGCTGGGATTTGTGCTAAGTGCTGTACTTACATTGCCTCTATTTTTGCAGCCCCAAAGGAAAAATCTTTCTTTTAAAATCAGTCTCCCCAGCCCTGACGAGTTCCCTGTCTCCACCAAGCCATATTTTCTTGCGGGCATGAAGGTTCAAAACGTTAACATCTTTGACTCTCCGGTCTCCCTGGCTTCCTGTGGTCAGCCGTGATGGCCTGGCTCTGCACCTCTGCTCTCCCTCCAGGCCCCATGGTGACCCCCAGCCCACACCTTGGGCAGGCGTGGACTCACTCCTGGGAGGCTCTTCTTCCGTGATCTCCCTGCTCTGGGCTGGCCCCCTTGAACTAATCACTCGTTTTATGGTGAGAGTAATTGTCTTAAAATATCACTGGCTCAAAAAACCTTCCCCAATGCCTATCAAATAATGTATGAATTCCTTGGTCCCAAATCTGTTCTCAGCCTACCTTTCTGGACCTATCTCCAGGTCCTCACTTCCCAGACAGACCCAGGCAGTTCTCACCTGGAGACTTTTGCTCCCACCATGCCCCCAGCCCCAGGCGGCAAAGTGCTTCCTCCTCGCTCTGCTCTTTAAAACATAGCCCTCCCCAGAGCTGCCTCCTGAGGTACTGCCTAGACCAGCCCTCATCAGAAACCTCTGTCCAGCTCACCCTGTCCTCCCTTTAGTGGGCAGAGCACCTGGGGCACAGAACAGGGGGTGGCACCCGGCCAGGCCAGCAGCCGGGCAAGCTGATGCGTCCTCTCTGGGCTCCGTTTCCTCGTTCGTGGAATCAAAGAGTGCACTAGGGCCATGATGCCAGATGTGGCTCCTCTGTGGCATTATCTAGGAACTTGCAAAAAGCACAGATTCCAGGCCCCACCCCGGGCCTTTGGAGTGGGGATCTCCAGGTGGGGCCCGGGAATTTGTTTCTGACCACTTCCCAGGTGAATCGGAGGCGCTTCCGGGCGCAGCAGTACCTGGACTAGAGACCCTGCATGTATGGATTGACCTAGTGCTGATGGCTTTGCAGACCACTGGGCTGAAGATGGGACCCGGGTCTCCTCTGCATGTTCCCAAGCTGACAGTCACAGGATTCAGAAGATGCTCAGAAGATGTTAGGAGAAGAAAGGAAGGAATAAATGAACGCCGTGGAGAGAGGCAGCGGCAGCTCTCTGAGGAACCCTCCTCTCCAGCTCTTTTTCAGGACCATTAAGTAGACAGCAAGAAGAGGTCACATGCAGCCTCATGCCAAGGGGCTGTCGGGGCCTCTGACAGTCTCAACACACACCTGAAGGAAGGCCACAGGACTGAACAGGTAATCAGAGGCTGTCCTTAGAGTCTGTCTGAATTATCCTGCTTAAAGCATGTGTGTGTGTGCATGTGTGTGTGTGTGCATATGTGTGTGTGCATGCACATACGTGTGTGCGGTGGGGCATGGGGTTCCTGGTAGGTGGCTTGCTAGGATGGCCACGATGATCAGGAACTGCTGCAGGCTGCTCAGGGCTCAGCAGCTAAGTGCCCAGCTTCCCACGACAGGTCAAACAGGCCCCAGGCCCCTGCCACTTGGTCAACCTGGGAAAGTCCAGGCCATAAGAGTTCCCCAAGTGACCTCCGAAAGAGGGCAGGGTGACCCTTGTGTCTCCCATGCCTTCCCAGCCTTGGAAGAAACGCTGGGTGGGACTTCGGAGGTCATGCCTGTGACCACGGGGGATGTGGACATGGCGTGGGTTGTGGGCACAGACTAAGGCCACACGGTACAGGGCCAGGGTGCTTTGTTCATACAGCCTGCCACGGCCGCCGCCTCTGTCCACAGCTGCTGGACCAGCATCCACTGCCCTGGGATGGGACAAGGAACAGAAATGGATGATAAGACCACAACAAAATGGCCGGTGTGGTGGCTCATGCCTATAATCCCAGCATTTTGGGAGGCTGAGGTGGGAGAATCACTTGAGGCCAAGAGTTCGAGACCAGTCTGGGCAACATATCAGACCCCATTTCTACCAAAAAAAAAAAAGAAAAAGAAAAAGAAAAAGACCATAGAAAAGCCACCCTGGCAGGGGCAACAGAGGCAGCACTCTGTCCGGTGGCCCCAGCCTTCCCCACTCCAACAGACTGCGCTGTACAGCTCACTGATGGCTGCCCTGTTCAGCATCTGGGCCCTGGTTGCATGTCTAGCAAACGTAAGGATAATTGGACCTCTAAATATTTGTTGCCCTTCAGAATTTCAAAACACTTTCTTGACATTATCTGGTTTTATAGTCACAGCACCCCTTCAAGGCAGATGTTCTCATTGCCACACTACAGAAAAAATAGACTCTGGGAGACATTGGGGATGACAATGTCTACCCTGCTAGATGGTCACAGTCATTTATCAACTACTATCTATTAGCAATTGGTTATGGGCATTGGTCCAGCCTCCTACGGTAGCCCAGGCTCACCTCTGTCTTCAGAGCCAGTTTCCTCTAAGCCAGTGAAGCCTGATGCCCTGGCCTTGCCCCCTCCTGGCACCACCTCCCTCCACTGGGTTCTGAGACCACAAGGCTGAAAGCAAACCCCCGGGCCATGCTGGGCTCACCAAGACCCAGCAGCCCCGGGAGGCCTCCTAGCAGGGGCAGCCCTGACTTCGAAACTGCTTCTCAGCCTCGGCAATGTCTTATTCTTTCCAGAGACACAGCACTGGTGGAATTAGTCCCCAGTGCGTTGCCTGTTCTAGTCCCCAGCCCTTCTCCATTATTAGAGGTCACCGGGGCTGTGGGAAGTGATGCTGCCATGCGGTTGCCTCATTGCCGAGGGAGGCAGCTGTATGTTATCCCCTTGCACAAGAAAGAACCAGGATTTGGAGCAGGTGACACTTGCTCCCCCCTCCAAGGCTAGATGGTGGCAGAGTCCCTGTTCCATCACTGCCATGCCCTTGACCTGAGTAAGTCACTTGTCCTTCTAAGCCCTCACCTCCCATCTGTGACTGCGGGGCGGGTGTAAGGCCCCCTCCAGCTCTAACACGCTGCCAACTGAACGGCAGCACGCTCACACCTGTGGCAGCCCCAGCTCTAGTCTCGCCAGGCCGGGTGGAAAGGGTGGTGGGGAGATGGGGGCCCACGGAAGTCTGAACCCTGGGCGCTCAGCTGCAAGACGCCACAAGAGACTCTCGCTTGACCTTCCAGAAGGATCTGGATGAGCAGAAAGAGGCCTGAGGCTAATCATCAAATACTCAGTCATGCTGGTAACTGCGGGGAGGGCTGCAAGAAGCCAGTGTTCTCCCATTGCCATCCCCTCCGCCCCGAGGAGGGCGCTGACTGCCTTAGCGTGGCTCTCACAGGCACAGGAAGCCTGGGGCCAGCTTCTCCCTCCGCTGTCTGCTGCCTCTTTCTCCTCTTTTCAGGACTCTCCAGGGCTGGCCTCCCCCCAGCTTCTTCAGAGTTCAATATCCAGCCTTGCTTAACTTTGGGGAAGTGAGCTATGACCCTGGCCTCAAAGTGAAGATGAAAGAAGAGGTGCACGGAATTGGTGTCCCCAAGTCCCCACCCAGCTTGGGACAACCAGCAAGCTCCCTGGCTTTGCTGAGCAGTCTTGAGTTACCCAAAACTACAAGGAGGCTTGCAATCGCCAGCATGCACGCACGGTCTGTAATCCCTGTCACCATCAGCCACACATGAAGCCACAGTCACTTTTCTCATGATTTTTCCCCAGTTGCTAAGTGGATCCCATATTCTGGCTTCAACACTTCAGACGACCTCCTATGGACACCAGCACTGGTCTCTGGTCAAGCCTGATGCCAGGATGACTTCTGGAAGGCTGGAGACAGTGGTTGCAGAGCGATTCCTATCCCCCACTCCACCCACTCAGCCACTACTTCGCCTAAATTCAGCCTGGTCTCTTTTCATCCTCACCTCCGCATAGCCCCCAGCTTGCCCATAAGCTCAGTGAGAGTTTAAGAAAGCATCAGTGTTGGAAAAGATGTAGGGAAACTGGAACATTCATAGCCTGCTGGTGAAAATGTAAAGCGGTTCAGCCACTCTGGGGAACAGTCTGGCAATTCCTCGAATGGTTAAACAGAGTGACCACATGCTCCTAGGCATGTACAAAAGAAGGGAAAGCATACATCCACAGAAAAACTAGTACATGAATGTTTATAGCAGCATTATTCATTATAGGCAAAAGGTAGAAACAACTCAAATGTCCGTCAACTCATGAATGGATCAACAAAATATGGTATAGTCCTGTGATGGAATATTATTTGGCTATAAGAAGAAATAAAGTACTGATACAGATGACTCTTAAAAACACGTGAAAGAAGCCAGACACACAAGACCACATATTCTGTTCATACGAGATATCCCAAACAGGCAAATGTGTAGAGACATATTGGTGGCTGCTTAGGGACGGAGGTGGGGGAACAGGGGCGCATT
>CAUYSK010102801.1:0-10949 GCA_963575035.1 Avahi laniger
TCCTGCCCTCAAAGAGCTTCCAGTTTACTAGAGAAAATGATGATGATGACAATGATAACGGTGATAATATGATGGTGATAAAGGATGATGTTTATTGAATGTTTACCACGTGGAAGACACCGTACTGTGCACTTCAAATACATTGCCTCATCCTTATAAATATCAAATAAGATAAACAAGATAAATAATCGAGCGCCTGCGATGTGCACTGGCCTTCGCACTTTACATGCATTATTCTTTAATCTTGAAAACAACCATGCAAGACAGGCATTATCCAAAGCTGAGGAAATAGTGGCCTCTGCATCCAGACAGATCTTGGTTTTAATTCTGAATCTGCCAATTGACTAGTTGTATGACTTAAAGAAAGTTATTTATCCTCAACAAACCTTGACAATCTTGTCTGTAAAATGGGGATGATAGCAAATCCCATTACTCTATGGTGCCTTTTGTCACGCACATTTATATACATGCTACTCTGTCTGTGCCTTTATCTTTTAAAAGCCTGATCTCAGTGTGGGATATACCTTCCCTACTGCATACAAAACACTAAAATTCACTTTATTAATTTTTACTGTCTTTTAGTATTATTTTTTAAGGCATGAAGGGCTCACTGTTGTCACTGTCTTGCCAGCCACAGTGGAGGTAGGAGGAGGGAAGGGCATTTTTCTTGTGGCTGTCCCTCCCTCTTCCCCCAGGCCTGGTCTCCAAGGGCCTAGGCTGACCCTGGCTCGAGGTCTGCATACACAATGGGCCTCTCTAAGTAGCAGACAGAGGCATGCTGGCTGCCAGCTTGGGCCCAGACTCTGGTCACAAACACAGCCCTGTGGCTGAGAAGAGGCTCAGGACATTTGTACAAATCCCTGACCTAGCACAGGAAAAGTTCCAGGAGGCAGATTGGGGGGTTGTGGAGGCTCAGCCAAGCCCCCAACTTAGGACAGGGAAGTAGGGCTCTGGCTGACACCTGGATTTTGTTGGTAACACCTGTTCTTCCATGACATTTTCAGGGGACCCTGTACCCACCAAGCCCCAGGCCCCAGGAAAGATGCCCAGCTGCCTTGCTAGATTCACATCTAAAGCACAGCCCATCCTTCCGTGGCCCCTTGGAAGTGACCTCAGGAGTGGGATGGGAATAGGGAACTGCTGAACAATGTGGCCAGTGACTGGGCTCCGGGACAAACCCAGAACCAGAGAGGCTCCCAGGAACCCTGGCTCCAGATTGCCAGTCCCTGACCTTCTCCACAAACTCCGCAAAGTCTCAAGGACCAGGGAAGGGCAGGGAAAAAAAAAGTCTCAAGGACCAGCCACAGAATCCTCCCATCCCCGAGACTTGTCAGATCACTCGTGCAACTTAGAGGTTCTTCACCCCCGTGCCTCACCACCGCCTCCCTCCCACTCTGTGCGGCCTTGGATGGAAGCACCTCCATCCATAAGACTGTTAGGCCAGGAAAGCAGGTCAAAAGAGACTTCACCTAAGAAAAAGCTGAGAAAAAAAACAAGAAGGCCACACCCTCCTTTCTCCTATCCAGGCCTGGGGCAGAGTTTACCAAGGAATGATCTTGCACTGTGAAAAGTCTCAGATAACAGAAGGGTTGGAGACCCTCGGTCCTGGGGTGGTATAACATGTTACTTCTCTACTGCATCTGTGGTAGACATTGCTAACCAATTCCAGCTCCTTTCTGCTGAGCCCAGACAAGGCCTCCCAATCCTTCCTAATATGGAGTTCCAGCAGCTACCAGCGGAGCTGATACTCTAAGTAAAAGCTATTAGCCATCTCTGATCTAGCCTAACCCCAATCAACAGGGAAACTGAGGTGACAAGACGGCAAAGGTCTTACCCAAGGTCAAACAGAGATTTATCACAGAGCAGACAAGATTTTAGGAACTGTTTTTTAAATAGTTTGTAAGAAGGAAACAGTATATATATTTCATCTCCCCCCACTAAAGGGTGAGCTCCTTCAGGAGAGGGCCTGGGTCTGGTTTAGCTTCTGATCCCCGTGTTCAACACTCTAGGCACATAGTAGGTGTCTATGAATGTTTCTTGGCTTAGTGAGAAAGGAACGGAGCACACGAGTTAGAGGGAAGAGTTGGATGTCGTTAGCTCCTAACGTCAGAAGATGCTTTAAGCATCAAACGTTTAGAGATACTACCTTCTCAGAATGACACACATGCTGAGAACCCACACAGATACATTGTCAATCCAAAGAGGAAGGCAAGGGGACCTCGATGTCCATTAGAAATGTGTCTGCAGCAGAAATTTTACCATCCGTAGACTAAACTTTCAGACAACGGAAACTAAAAGAGCTTTCAAGTCAACTGAAATATGACATTTTGATGAATGTCAACGGTTTTTCAAAACCACATTGCTGGCTATAAATATCAAAGTAATGAGGTGTCTGTGAGAAAAGGTCTCTTATATCCATATCATGTATGTGTAATGTTGTTATTTAACTTTGCCATTAAAACATGATTGATATACATAAGCTTTTAGGGACTACCACTCTAGAGTCAGTCTTTTTTAAGTATTAAAAAAATGCCAGAGATCACCCAGAGACCCAGAGCCTGTTTGCTTCTGTGGCCTCTTGGAGACCCCTTTGGGGAAACCAAGGCAACCTACCGGAATTTGGGGCTGAGACTCAACTCAGCAGCTTCTCTGGCCATGGTATTCTCCATCAGCCCCCGCCACCTCCCTGTGCCTGTTCTGGGCCATAAGCCAAAGACACATTCCTCAGGCCCCCACAGGCTTCCGGAGCTGACAGAATGGAGTTTGAGGAAAGGGCTGAGCAAAGCAGAAACCTCCTGAGAGAGAGCAAAAGACAGATATGGACAAGCACAGCAGGAGGCCTATAACAACCAATGGGAAACTGAGGCCCAAAGAAGGCAAGGGTCTCATCCAAGACCAGGCAGTGAGAGAATAGTGGAAAAAGTCATCCAATCAAGGCTCCCCCCAAAACTCCGCTCTGATCCTTGCTGGAAGGATTTGATGTCCTGCTATGTAAAGGCCAAGTCCTCTCCCAAAGGAGGATGGGTCTCAGGGTTTTAGGGTTACTGGGTGCTGGAAGAACTTGGAGTAGAGAGCTCCCCAGACCCCTCAGGAAAGAATCTGAGCTGCCCCTTCCCCAGTCCCCACTCTTCTCTTTCCCTGAGTCATTTGCTGGGTGGCACATTCTACCATGTACCTTCTGCCCTCCTCACAACAACCCAGAAAGGCAAGAGCTACATCCCCATTTCACAGATGAGAAAACTAAGGTTCATGGAAATGAAGTGACTTGTCCAGGGCCATACAGCGAGTGACTAGAAGAGAGGGAATGCAAACCAAGGTGGCGTGGCTCTGTGCCTGCTCTCCCTCCACTACCCCACACTGTCTCCAGGCAGGTCCCAAGTTCTGTTTCTGTATTCAACCCCGCCTACCTCCCAGCCCCCAGTGCTGGGAAGTGGCTTGGGAGAGGCAGGGAAGAAGTTAAACACCTCTGTGCAGCCCTCTGGGCCCAGAACTTACCCTCCAGCACCACCTCCTTGCCTGTCTTCTTGAGGGCCTGCACGGCCTCATCGTGGGTGGCAGAGGACAAGTCTTCCCCATTCACGGACAGGATGGCATCCCCCACAAAGAGGGCCTCTGTCTGGTCAGCTGCCAGTCCCTTGAAGATCTTAGAAATGAGAATAGGCATCTTGTTCTCCCGGCCACCTGCACAGGCATAGAAAGAAGAAGAAACTGAGGCAGACACTCCAATGCTTGGAAGCCAAGTCAAGGCAAAATTAATTCTGAGGGCCTCCCTCGGTGCCCAGCCCAGGGTGGGTAAAGGAGAGATGGGAGAATAAAGAGAATCTCAGAAGATTTAGAAGTTTGAGACACTCACAACACTTACCAAAATTCATAATGCTATAGTTTGGTCCCTGGATCTTTTGTTAAATGCTTTAGGTATCCACCAGTGTTTGATTAACTTACAAAGTACTTCAATAGCTTTTTCTTAAATATTTTGGGTTTTAAGTAATTTTCCCACAATGTGGGAACCCAATCTGGAATTAAGATAGAAGTCAGCTATTCCTATGGCCCCAAAGAATCTTTTTATCAATGATAAAGTTTCATAATCCAGGACCCAGGCTGGAAACCAAAGCCTTAAAGTCTACAGATTTCAAACGCCTGTGTGAATTGCATCTCCAGTGCTAAATAAGCTAATACATTTTACTGAATTGCTTTCTTGCCAAACTCTTAAATGCCCCTTTAAAATCAGAAATGGTAATAACAGTTCACATCAGTTGCACATATCAAGCACCCAGCACAGTGCTAAATGCTTCCGATGTTGTCTCATTGCATCTCCACAACAACCCATCACACAGGCAAGTTCAGTTCCCTGTTGGGGAAAATGAAGTGCGGAGAGAAGACCCTTGACCAAGGTCACTCAGCTAGTAAGCAGCAAAGCCGGTATTTGAATCCAGGCCTCCGGGCTCCAGAACCAACACTCTTAACCCTGTGGTAGACAGTAAGTCAGGCCCTGGGATTATCACACTTGTGATCCATCCCCTGAATTCTGAAGATGAGAAACTAGCGGCGTCGAGTGAGAAGTCATTGTTCCAAGGTCACACAACAAGTTAGTGGCACAGCTGGGACTAGAATGCCTCTTCTGACCCCTACACAGGCCCAACAGTTTGCTCATCTGCATAGAGCTTGAGATCTAGGAGAGGAAGGGGGTTTTATTTATACCTATACTCTCCCACCTAAAACTCGGGGCTTCAGTTCACTTTGAAGCTGTGATCATTCATAGCCGCCTCAGACTAAGCCAGACGCTACAGAAGGGGTTACCATGGCAATGTCCAGCCCAGTGTCCATCCACAAGGAATTAGATGGAGCTGATACTTCCCCCAAAGTCTTCTAAAAGTACCCTCATCCCAACCTGGAAGTATGGAGCTGAGGAGTAACGTTGTGGACCTTGGAAAGTCCCTGTTCTTGTGTCCCAGTTTGTCCATCTGCAAAATGGAATTCTATATGAACTCTAAGTTCCTTCCTGCTCTGACACACTGAGTATAATTTTTAGATTGGTCTATTGCCCCATACCATGCTGGAGTTTAGGGGTGAGACTGGTTACCCACACCCTGGTTTTCCCATTTCTCACTTTGAGGCCCTCTTGGCTGGCTGCCTGAGGATCTGCCCTTCCACAGGAAAGAACCAACTCCCCCTAGAAAGTGGGACAGTGGCCTGATAATTAAGGTTCGAATCCCAGCTCTGCCACTCACTGACCATGTCATCCTGGGAAAAATCATTGTTCCTTTCTAAGTCTTTACCTGCAAAATGGGGATTATACTCTTTTACCACTTGTTGCCAGGACAAAGTGGATCATGAGACTAGTGTATGGGGCACAGCAGGTGGCACAAGTGGTGGCATTTTCCACCATCCTCACCTCCTCACCCAGGTCAAAGGGTTTGGAGGCACCAGTGAACAGAACCAGTACCAGGGAGACCCAGGGAGGAGGCAGTGCACATTCAAGGTGATACAAGGGCTGCTACACCTTCCCAAAGCACTCTACTGGGGGATGGGACCCTGAGAAACAGACGGGCAGGCATGGTGAACCCAGCAGCTGGGAGCATGAAGGATTTTTTTTTTTTTTTTTTTTTTTGAGACAGAGTCTCACTCTTTTGCCTGGGGCGAGTGCCGTGGCGTCAGCCTAGCTCACAGCAACCTCAAACTCCTGGTCTCAGGCAATCCTACTGCCTCAGCCTCCCAAGTAGCTGGGACTACAGGCATGAGCCACCATGCCCGGCTAATTTTTTTTTTTAGATATATTTTTAGCTGTCCAATTAATTTCCTTCTATTTTTTGGTAGAGATGGGGTCTCGCTCTTGCTCAGGCTGGTCTCGAACTCCTGAGCTCAGAACGATCCGCCCACCTCGGCCTCCCAGAGTGCTAAGGTTACAGGCTTGAGCCACCGCGCCCGGCCTGTTTTAAGTTTTTTAAGTCACTTTCTGCTTTACTTTGTATGTGTTTGGAGTGAGTGGGGCAGGGTATGTGCCTCCACACCCAGAGAGATCATGCAGGGAATGTGGTGGTAGCAGCCAAGGAAAGCCATTCAGGGGTGTTATCATCAGCTGGATAGTGGCAAAATCCTCTGAGGGCCTTACTGTTTGGAGGCCTCATACATCCTCACCCTACCTAAAAGCCACACACTTGAGGCAGTAGATGCTACGTCTGACATTTGACTCTTCTCTGCCAATTTTTCTTGTGAAGTGGTGGCTGTGACCTTAGTCCCTAATCCTGTGGCTTTAGCTTTGTTGTACATTGACATGTTGGGTGACATTTGTGGTTTCTCTATCATCAATGCATTTGACCTAAGTCAATATCTTTAGTGACAATTAATAGAAACCCGCACTAGCTATTTTATCCCAACAGGGGAATTTATTATAGAGATACAGATGTGACTCATGGAACTATGAATCAAAGATATGGTTGGGCCCCACAAAAGCTGGGGAAGCCATGAGAGTCCAGGCCATTATTTGTGTGACCGAGAGGCGGGCTTTTATGGCTTTTATCTCTCGTATCCTCTTCATGTTTCTGTTCTGTGCAGAACAGCTTTCTCTGCTTCTCCATATTTGCGGCCAAATTTACAAGTCTCTAGTTTAAGCAGCAAGCTCAATTGGCATCTCTTAGCCCTTTAGCCAAATTAATAGGAGAGATAAAATGATTAGCCCAGTATATGGATGTATCCTTCTTAGTTTCCCCATGCAGTTGACTGGGGAGGAGGTAGTTTACTTCAGGAGGTTGCAAGAACAGGGAACAGTAAGTAGTGTAGGGAGGTGGAGTGTGGTGGGGTTGGGTAGGACAGAATCCTAAAAGATAGCTCCTGATTGTTTTGTTTCTAGAATGTAACGAAAGAATTTTACTAACCAGTTAAAGTGTTAATGTAGATAGTTTTGGATCATATAACTTCCTTCTGCTGACATAACAATAGGCTAGACTTCTCCAAGCTTGCTCCAGTGTTTGGACTGAATTCCAACCACCAGTCAAGATGATCTCTATACTTTTCCAAAAGCTGATTGAATTTAATGAATAACTTTACTCTCTCCTCAGGGAAAAATGATAAAACCTGTCAAAAATAATCGTTCTTTAGTTTAGTTCTTTGCCAATGACAAATGATGAGAACGCCCAACAGGAATTTTCAAATCACCAAAACACTCATAGCATTTACATGTGCAAGAATGGTCCCTCTTTCTTAAATCCCAGAGCAATGCATCAGAATCATCAGGGGAGCATTTTACAAAACCAGAGGGCCAGCCTGCATCCCCACACTCTAAGTCCATAGGCTTGTGGGGGAGCCTGAGAGTATGTAGGTAACAGGCACCCCAGTGATCTGACCTGCCCCAAGTTTGAGAAGCCCTGCCTTGGGCTTGAGTTTTTGGCATCTCCTGGAATGGAAATTGCAGTCACCTTCAAAATAGACCATCTCAATATGGGCTCTCTGGAAAAGCCATGGCATTCTTCTTTAGTCTCGAGATGAGCTTTCTAGGCCAGGTGAGGTAACTCACAGCTGTAATCCTAGCACTCTGGGAGGCCGAGGCAGGAGAATTGCTTGAGGTCAGGAGTTCGAGACCAGCCTGAGCGAGAGTGAGACCCCGTTTCTACTAAAAATAGAGAAATTAGCTGGGCGTCATGGCGTGTACCTGTAGTCCAGCTACAACTACTTGGGAGGCTGAGGCAGGAGGATCCCTTGAGCCCAGGAGTTGGAGGTTGCTGACGCCACTGCATTCTACCCAGAGTGGTATAGTAAGACTCTGTCTTAGAAAAAAAAAAAAAAGATGGCCATCTAGTGTGTCTTTGCCTCAGCTGTACCCAAGTTTCTTCTAATGCCACATTTGAGTCTGAATTAACAAATTCAGAAAACTTTTTGCACCCAGAGTTTTCTACAAAAAAAAAAATGTAGTATTATTTGTTAACAAAACTTATGTCTTATAGAATTTTCCACAGTCAGAATTTGACTGATTGCATACCCGTGGTGTGTCATTTAACATGTTTCTCTGTCTTAGTATTTCTTTTTGATTTTTTTCTTCTTCTTCGAGAGGATATCCTTTTATCACTCAGGCTGGAGTGCAGTGGCGCAATCATAGCTCATCGCAGCCTTGAATTCCTGTGCTTAAGCTGGGACTACATGTGTACATGACTATGCCGGCTAATCTTTTAAATTTTTTGTAGAGATAGGGTCTCGCTATGTTACCCAGACTGGTCTCAAACAGTCCTTCCACCTTGGCCTCCCAAAGTGCTGGGATTACAGGTGTGAGCCACTGAGCCTGGCCTCTGGTGTTTCTTATAAATTGGTTTGCTGGCATGAAAGTTCAAGCAGACTGAGGTTAGATATTTTGGCAAGAACACTTCATAGATGGTGTGGTAGACATCATTGCAAGGCCCATCTGTCCCTTTTTGTTACATTAACAACCATTTATTGTCACTTTGGTCCATTAATTCATTAAGGTTTGCTAATTATCTTTGAATATCCAGTAATCACAACCCAAAATAGAGACACTTGAATATATTTTTATTGATAAGCAATGACACAGAACCTGGCTTGGATTCCCCATTAGAAGTGATTGCACCCCTTGGCACTGTCTTGTAACTTAGAATGGGCAAAGAATGTTCCAGCCATCTTTACTGAGTACTGGTGTGCTACAGAGTAGATAGATCAATGCTGACTTGATACATTCACATTTTCCTGCCTTCAAGCCTTCCCATATGTCCATTTTCTCTCAAGAACACACAATCTTTTCTTGCTTCTAACCTGTGATTCTTACTGGAGGGAAAAGGGGAACCACACTGTGGCATGGCTTCTATTCTCTTTATGACTCTGAGCTGTCTTTCTTTGCTGTGTGACCCTTATTCCTCATAAGGAATTGCCTGCCCCTGCCCCTCTGGTGTCAATCCTAAATAATTAGTTTAATGCGTTGACTGTCCCTACCGTTGAAATTTTCTATCTTCCTTTAGTTAAAAACACTTTTTAAAAAAGTAACTAGCTTGTCAAATAAACAAAGAGCTCCTGAGGGTATATATTTTAATGCGTGTACCGAAAGCATGGATGTATGTTGTTCATTTTGAACCCTTAAACAAAGAAAAATTATTACCCTCTTTTCTTTTTTAGGAAATTCACACAAATGAAAAGGAAGTAACAGAGAAGGAAGTAACACTTCACTTGTTGCCAGGTAACTGTTATGTTAGCATCATAACCCATATGCAGCTCAAAGCCAGTGATAAATTACATCAACCAAAGTCTTGCTATATATAAACTCCTTTGTTTTCATTCTCTTGCATGTGACAATAGTGAGTTGGACAAAAATATCAAGGTCTTTAGTTCAATAACTACACACCTGGGTCTGAGTATTACAACATATACAAAGAATTTTTCTTGTTTCCTCTTCCCCCAAGCTAATGAAAATAAACCTGGGAAATTCTCACCTCTTTCACAAGCAAATGAGGTCTTTTTTAGGTCATCCTGCTTGGCCCCATCTAGTGAGTATGTTGGTTAAGAAAATGTCAGACCCCAGCAGAGCCGTACACCCCATACCCTCTTCCTGCCCTTGAATGGTGCAGCTGCCTGGGCCTCCCAGGGCAAGCTTTTGTGGGTGGCCTCACCCATTGGTCTATACATGTGCATCTGAGCAACATGTACAGGGATGCTGGGGTTTACCAACCCTGGAGCCCTCAGGACTTTGCTCTTCGGTCATTATGAAAGAGCCTGGATTGGTTGATTATTTTCGAGATGGAGGAAAGTGACTGTAGCTTAAATTATAATCATGTCTGAGTTCAGGAACAGAAACTACTTGATGTAGCCTCTCCATATACAGGATATTCTGTGATCTTTGTATTCAATTCTTTTTCTACTTTGTTTTTCCCAATCCAAAATAACTTTTTTGATAAGTTTTTTAGTACATTTTCCACGAACAATAGAGACTTCGTTCTGGTATTTTTTGTTTTATTCCAGTTTATTGAGGGGATATGAATCTGTGCAAGTTTCTGACTGATCCACCTTATTTGGTAAAATATATTGGACTCCGATAATTTCTTTTGACATTTTTAAATTTCAAAGGCTTTTTTCTGTAATGATGACCTAAACCTTAATTCATATCTCCTGTTATTTTTCCTTTTCTTGGGGTCATAGATTCCAGAATTAACTTTTATTTTTAGCTCAGTGTTATATATATTCTCTCCTCTGCTGGATTCCTTGATGGTCTGTTCTAGGTGTGCAGTGGTGAGTTCACAGTTAACTTCTCTGAGCCTCAGTTTCCTAAACTAGTCGAAGGTCATTTCTGGCTCCCAGCCCCTCATGATTCCAGACTCTGTACCTGGTACAAACAAGTTGACTACTATGGCACAGCGTGCCGTGTTTGCAGAGGGTCTCACAAGGAATATTGTGTTAGCCAACGCATGCTAATACCTGGTCTCTAGTACATGACCATGGGAGGGGACTGGCCTGGTCTTAAGGGAAGCCTAACTATTAATAGCTGTTTTACGTTGGGAATTGAAAGCACAGGAAGCCTTGCTCACATGTCTTCTACCTTAGACTTAGCTGAGACACTTTTTCTGGGATGATTTTAAACTCTAATGAGGCCCTGACTTCATTGTTTTCTTCAAACTCTGTGGTCTCTCCAAAGGCTGACCTAGTGACAGAGCCATCTTCCGGTATTTCCTTAGTGTTTCAGCTGGAGGTAATTAACCCCTTGAGAGATGGGAGGGAAAAAACCCCAAACACTGTAATATGAGTCCCTCTCGAGTGTCTGAAACTCTTGTTTTTATACTGAAAGCTAGACTAAATGAATTTTGAGCCAAAAAGTAAACATAAAGACCTTGAAGGAGATAAGTAGAAGGAGATTCTGAGAGGAAGATGGTAATCTGTTGGATGAGAAGAAAATTCCTTTTTCGTTTTTTTGGTTGCAAAGCATTTACACTTAGTTTTTCTTTTTTCTTTTTTTTTTTTTTTTT
>CAUYSK010102802.1:0-57258 GCA_963575035.1 Avahi laniger
TGTTTATAGCAGCACAATTCACAATTGCAAAGATGTGGAAACAACCCAAGTGTCCATCAATACATGACTGGATTAATAAAATGTGTATATGTATGCCATGGAGTACTATTCAGCTTTAAGAAACAATGGTGATATAGCACCTCTTGTATACTCCTGGATAGAGCTGGAACACATTCTACCAAGTGAGGTATCCCAAGAATGGAAAGACAAACACCACATGTACTCACTATCGCATTGGTATTAACTGATCAACACATAAGTGCACATATATGACTAACATCTATTGGATGTTGGGCAGGGGGAGGGGGGAGGGCGGAGAGGGGAGGAGGGAGAGGGGACGGGTATATATATATATATATATATACACAAAGAGTGCAATGCGCACCACCCGAAGGATGGACATATTTGAAACTTGGACTTGGGGGAGGGGGGGCAAGGGCAACATACGTAACCTAAACATCTGTACCCCTATAATATGCTGAAATAAAAAAAAATAAAACAAACAAACAAAAAAAGATGAGCAACCAATGCAGTAATTGTTTACTTGATTTTTTTCCCCTACCAATAGGAACCAATGAGTAGTAATTCACAGGTAGTGGACATCTTGCTCAATGCAATCATGTAGTGGTATCACTCAAGATCCAGAGGAAGGAAAGAAAAGGCATCAGATGGAGAAGATTCAATTTGGGAACATGATTGGGACATAAGTTGGAAGGACCCAACGGGAAGGCAACTGAGGAGAAAAAGCTGGATGATCCTCATACAAACAGCTCTTTGGGCATTAGAACAAAGCAGGCAAGTGCAAAGGGAGGCCAGGAAAGGTAAAAAGATGCCAAGTGGCCCAAACTCACAGCTAGAAAGATGGGAAAGGGAAAAAGGAAAATTCTACTACAAAGAGCGGCAGCCAGATCACTAAGGAGGAGTATAATAAGCAGCAGGAAGATATTGAACCAAAATAAAAAGAAGATGCGGTTGGCAAGAAAGAAACACTTTAATTAAGGCCATTGGCAGCCCTGGCTCCTTACAACTAAGAAGGTGCAGAAGTTTTCCATGTTGTTTTTACCTAACTAGAGAATACATCAAATGAGCCCATTAATCAAGACAAATGCTTCCTGTGATTGGCCATGTCTGATTAAGAAGGAAAATGGCTGAGAAGGACAAGGCTTCAAACTATAAGCATCATAGAAGTATCAGAGAATGAATGATGAGATTTCAGCATGAAATCTCACTTATTGCAGGGCCAATAAAAAATTTATGTCAGACACATTAAAATACAATCGACAACAACAAAAACAGATTGAAAACTGGAGCTTTATAGCCTGTCACCCTAACTACTTCTGGAAATATATGCTAAAAATAATAGTAAGAAGAATAAGTACAACAACTAATCTGCAATTATCCAAAGGAGGATAGGCCATGGGGTGGTAATATTCATGGCTTGGTGAAAAGCAAATCTAACACATCAGCTAATTATTGATATTGCAAGATGCGGGGGGGGGGGATGGAGGTGTGGCATCAGTAATCTCACATACTTCTTGCCATTTTATTTTATGGGGCTTTTCTCAAATCAATTAGGAAGAGAAGATTAGACTGGAAAGTTCCCCTTGGAATCATACCTTGCCCTAAACTAAATTTCAATGGATTGTTTTATTTTCTGTTTATATTTTTAACAACTTTATTAATGTATAATTTACATACCACAAAGTTCCTAACAATCACCCATTTCAAGTATCAGATTCAATGATTTCTAGTTAATTTACTTAGGTGAACGACTATCAGCATAATCCAATTTTAGATCATGTTCATCAGCCCAAGAAGATCCCTCATGCTAGTTTACTGTTAATTCCTCAATGGATTCTTTTTAGTTTTCCATCTTGAGATATCTGCAGCTTGCAATACTGTTGACCATGCCTTGTTTTTTTTTTTTTTTTTTTGATTCTTGGTCTCCCTATGCTGCCCAAGTGATGCCCAGGCTTGGAGAGCTGTGGCTATTCACAGGTGAGATCACAGTGTGCTGTAGCCTTGATCTCCTGGGCTCACCCGATTCTCCTGCCTTCAGAGTGGCTGGGACTACCGTTGCACCCAGGCTGGCCACTCTCTGTCTGGAAACTTGGTGTTCTCTTTGCACCACTTCTTTCCCGGTCCTCCTCCTACCTCCCTGATCATTCTCAGATTCCTTTGCAGGCTCTTTTGCCTCTGTTGGTTTCTTTTTTTTTTTTTTTGAGACAGAGTCTCACTCTGTTGGCCAGGCTAGAGTGAGTGCCATGGCGTCAGCCTAGCTCTCAGCAACCTCAGACTCCTGGGCTCAAGCGATCCTACTGCCTCAGCCTCCCGAGTAGCTGGGACTACAGGCATGCGCCACCATGCTCGGCTAGTTTTTTCTACATATTTTTAGTTGTCCAATTAATTTCTTTCTAATTTTAGTAAAGACAGCGTCTCGCTCTTGCTCAGGCTGGTTTCGAACTCCTGAGCTCAAACAATCCTCCCGCCTCGGCCTTCCAGAGAGCTAGGATTACAGGCGTGAGCCACTGCGCCCGGCCTGTTGGTTTCTTAAACATGGGTGTTTTCTCATCTCTTCCTTGGCCTTCCACTCTTCTCACTTTTTAAGTCTTTCTGAGCACTCTCATCTGTGCCCCCAATTTTATGTATTGCTGAAGATTCCTATATCTATCTCTAGCTCAGATGTCTTTCTAGAGATCTGACTGCCCACTTGCCACTTCTACTTTGACATTCTTTAGGCAATTTGGACTCAACATACCATTAATTGAATGCAGCATGTCTATTCCCTCAACTAGTGCCCTCCTGTGTTCCCCCATTTTAGTAAATGCCTCTACTAGCTATCAGCTTGCCCAACACAGAAACCGACCAGTCACCCTAGATTCCTCCTCCTTTTTCATCCTTCCGTTCTAACATATCCTGTAAACTCTGTTTCCGTAATGTTTTGTGAATCCTTTTCCTTTCCATTGCCATTGTTTACTACTGCCTAGACTATGTTCTTACAATCTCCCACCTGGACTATTGCTGTAGCCCCTCCCCCACCTCGTCCCCCTCTAAACTATCCTCTGCATTCTGGATAGAGATCTTTTATTTTGTTAATTTTTAAACTATTCAACATGTGAATACATTCTTGAAGCTAAAGATTCAAACAATAAGTAACAAAAAAAAAGCCCTCCTTCACCTCCCCCTCCCAAAACTCTCCAGGGGTAATTACTGGTAAACCTATTTTCTATGCATATGCATAAATGGGCTCAGACTATATTGTTTTGGAAATCTTTTGCATGTTAATACATGTGGAATTACCTCATTCTTTCTAATCATTGCAAGGAATTTCATAGTATGAATATAACACAATTAACCATTTCTTTACTGATAGGCATTTGGGTTGTTTCCAATTTCTACCTGTATAAACAAGGCTGCAGTGAACATCCTTGAACATACACCTTTGTATACATGGTATATGTCTACATGTTACATTTCTAGAATAACCTCTGGCATGTAGGAATGGAGGCTGTATTGGGGACAAGTTGCAGGACAGAAGGTGGGACAAATTGGAGAAAATCATTTTAAGAGAAGGAAGATTAATAATTTTTTTTCTTAAAAAGATGATGTAGAGGAGGATATCAAGGAAATATCATAATGATACTAAGGATTTTGCGGGGAGGAAATCATCTAACAATGCTATCACCATAATGCAACACCTGTTTTTTTCTAAAGAAAACAAGTATTCATTTTAAACAAACTATGCATTTTCAATTATGGCAAATCTGGCTGGCCACCACTGTTGTAGAAGATGTGGGAGTCACAATGACTTATCGCTAAATATGACTTGGCCATAGAGTGCCTTCATAAAGAAAACCAGCATGACACTAGGCTACATAAATTGGATTGTAGGTCAAATCCTAGTACATGAGCTACCACTATGGTCCTTGGTCAAATCCATTTATAATATTTCATTTTTATTTTCACAATTTTAATATGTTGAGAACACTTCTCAGAGAAAAGAACCCAAATGATTTAAGAAGGTAGAATAGGCCAGGCGCGGTGGCTCACGCCTGTAATCCTAGCACTCTGGGAGGCCGAGGTGGGCGGATTGTTTGAGCTCAGGAGTTCGAGACCAGCCTGGGCAAGAGCGAGACCCTGACTCTACTAAAAATAGAAAGAAATTCATTGGACAACTAAAAATATATATATATAAAAAAAACTAGCCGTACATGGTGGTGCATGCCTGTAGTCCCAGCTACTCGGGAGGCTGAGGCAGGAGAATCGCTTGAGCCCAGGAATGGAGGTTGCTGTGAGCTAGGCTGACGCCACGGCACTCTAGCCGGGGCAACAAAGCGAGACTCTGTCTCAAAAAAAAAAAAAAGAAAGAAAAAAGAAAAAGAAGGTAGAATATAGGTCTTTTGAGGAAGTGTTAAAGGAAATATAATTGTCTAGTGACCTTAGATTCACTCCCAAAAGAGGTGACATTTTGGTCCTGAGATCCACTTGATCAAGAGTTTTTAATGCCAGTAGTAAGTCCATTGTTCAGCCTACAAATCCACAACTGTGTAAGCAGCAAGCAACAATGTAAAGGGAAAATTAAAATGAGCAAACTGCAATTAGGTATGCAATGTCACCAGAGAAAGCAATTTACTAAAGGGATTACCATGATTAAAGATGCATCCCCTTAAATAAAGATTGTTTTCTTCAATTGATTTGTCCCAATCAGTTCTCCCTATGCCATGCAGAATTTTGGTTAGACAGCAATTTCTGGTTGTCTTTTTAATTTCTCTGCCAAGAGATTAGAGGAAGTAAGTCGAGCCTCTCCATTCACTATAATTTCCTCACAAATGGAAGAAGTATTAACAGAGGGCTATAGAGACAGATTACAGCTTAGGTCACCCAAGGGAGAAATCCGAAGCCCCCTTTTGACTAACAACAAGGTAAGTAATACTCAAATCTTTTTTCCTTCGTATTAAGCCTAAGACCAAGTTTAGGAGGCCCCTTTTTCAATTTGATTTTTTTTTTTTTTTGGTTTCACCTTTCTCATGCTCCAGCCAGGCAGCCAGCATTTAGAGGGTGCAGGGCCCTGAGGACAGACCAGTCTCTGTCACTCGCCTTCTTTACCTCATGCTTTTTTTCCTCATTTCTCTGTAGCTTCTTTCCCTAAAATTTCTTCTAAACCATATCATTTCCTTTTTAGAGCACCTTTTGGGGGGAAATAAAATTGAAAATGTATCAAATTCTGGATCCTGATCTTTCTTTGTTACCATTACCTGAGTCCTGGTAAAACATTTTGGGTTAAATGTGTCACCGTGAATAACCCCTTGAAGTGGATAAGTGATGAATGTGGCAGCCACCAGTGAATGGAAGGGTTTATGTTAAGTATGTTTAGTACAATGTAATTACTTAGTTAACTCATTAAACATTTATTGAGCGCTAGGAACATTTCTGAGGTACAAGGAAGCAGGCAGGCCAGGCACTGGGGCTACAGGAGAAGCCATGGAGCCTGCAGTCAAGAAGCTCTGGAGCAGGAGATGGACACGTGGTAGAGGAGTTAGGAGGGGTGGCAATGAACGTAAATTGGCTTTGCTGTTGTTTGCCAGACTCTGTGCCAGGTGTTGTGGTGGACAGGGATGAGGAAAACTCAGTCTTGGCTTCAAGGAGCCGTCTACCTTGCGAGTACCTTCCTGTACTCCAAGTTAGATGTGATGAGCGCCACCGGAGAGGCATGGATAGAGTGCCGCGGAAATTCTGAGCAAGGGCAGAGTCCCTGCAGGGTTCCGAGAAGAGAAACCTGGGGAAGGCTGATCCACAGACCATTCCTTCTCTGCTTGGAAGCAGAGAATAATTATAATTCTTTAGTATGAAACTTGTACTACTTCTCAAGTGAGACATGTAAATAATATTATTTGTAAACCTTAATGTGCTCCTCAAGCATAAGATGTCATTTTTTATTTGAGAAAATCACAAAGGCGTCTGGAGAAACACTGCTCCGAACCCTAAGAACATCTCTCATGCTTTCACATTATCCACCTCCCCCTTCCCCCCTGCCTTTTATGTCCATCCTTTCTCTCCCTCCCTCTCTCTCTCTGCTTCTTTCTCTGCTTCTGTCTCAGTCTGTCTCTCTCTCATCTTTATTGCTTGATGAGCCAAAGTATTCAGGGAAGGATCTTGTGCCTTGGTCTTAGTCACTGACTGACAGGAAACCCAAGTCAATAACCCAGGGCCGGATGTGCGGAAGGCGTGGATCGCCGGCTGTGCCCTCTCACCCAAGGTCCACTGTCACTGCACTCAGGGTGATTGATTTCCAACGGATCGCCTCGCCAGTGTTCGGTGTATCTGAGTACAGGCGCGGTGGGGTGCAGCTGCTCTTCAAATGAAACCCTAAACCCTTTCAAACACTCGGCAGTCTTTCTACTTTCTCAGCTTGTGAGGCTCTGAAGATTTCCCTCTGCGCATTTTTCCAGCATGATGTGAGATGCCAGTTAGTCAAGAGAGATTTAGGACAATGTCTTTAAAATGTACATTACTTTAAAAAAGGAGTTCCTTTTCCCCTGGAGTTTTTGCCATTAACTGTCAGTTTTTCTGCATATTTTATGAACTGAAGAGCAAATGTATTGCTATTATAAAACAAATTCTGATGTAATCATTCCACATTGGAAACATAGCAAAACATCACATTGTACTCCATAAAGATACACAATTATTATTTGTCAGTTAAAATAAAATGTAAAAAAACTTGGACGAATTTCTTTGCCTGTTTCAATCATTGAAATGAACACAATGAAAAGCCAGAGATAATCAAAGAGGTCAGATGCAATGAGATAAGGGAGTGACAAATCCTCTGTGTCTCATATTCTCATTCCTACTTAAAGAAAGAAAAGTGAAGAGCCTCTCTTATTGAGGAAGTCAAGCCACATACTCCTTTCCAAAGAGTTTTCAACTGAGCGAAAGGTACAACTGTGTTGCTGGTCATCAGCCTTCAACTTCCCTTACTACCTTCCCCCCAATCACCTATTTTAAAATATGAACTCACCTTAGCTGAGCAGCGCATTGGTACTATAGTGATGGGAAGGTTTCATCCAGAAGATTGGTAAACAGAGGCTATCAGCTTGAATGACTGAAATTAGCAAGGCTAATGCAATGTCACTATTCAAAACAGTGCCAATTTGGAATTTCTTAATGGCCTCAGGAGAGGGAGTCTTTATACATCCTACAATCTCTCTTCATTCTTACCAAAATTCCTTCTCATAGATGTTGTGAATGGCCTGTTTTGTAGCCAACACAAACTTTGTCCAGTAAAATAATGTAAGGAACTCAGAATGAAAAGAGATTAGCTGTTCCTGGCTCCTGTTATTTTAAAGCAGAAATAACTTTGGCTTTTACTGATTCATAGACAAAGCTTGAAATGCAAAGCATGCTCAACTCTAGATTCAGCATGAAAAGGACCTTAAAATATGCCCAAGTGCAAGTAATGGACTTATTAAAGGGAAGAAAAGAGGCACTTTTCACACACTCCCAAGCTCTTTAGTCCTGTCATATCAGTAATCTTGCTTAAGAATTTCATCCTATTTACATTTCTTCTCCCTTTAAATATCCTCAGGACTCATATGGCATCAAATAGTGAAGCTTGTAAGACATTAATTTCTTTATGTTAATTATGAACAAGGCATGTAAAATGCACAAGTGATAGAATTTGGAGCATTTGCAATGATTTCAATAGGAATTAAAAATCAGTTCTGTAGCTTTAATTGAACACCTGATAATTTATCAACATATAGTTTAGGAAGCAAACTTCAAGTATCTTCTTTGTACAATTTCTGGCATTGTTCCAGGACAAGTACATTTTCCATTAGGAAATTTAGTTCATATTTGATGACAAAAGCATGAACTGCACCATTTGGGTGATTATGAAAATATTTATAAAATCAAATTAACATGGAAGGCTTTGAAAGCCACAGTACATTAAAGCACACCGTTCGAAAATACATGCATGTACACACATATAGGCTTTTTGTTTTAACTTTAAGAGAATTTTAAAAAACAAAAATAGTGCCTGAAAAACATTTGCATATTTTGGAATATTTACGTGAAATCAAAAAGGCAAAGGAGTCATGAGAATTTTTCCATGCAGCATTAAAGTAAGGAGGCAACCTGGTCCGGTTCCCCTTAGAGGTATTTGGATCTCATCCTGTTGCTATCCCTGAATAGGGGTAGGGGAGGGTTAGGCAAGGCTGAGTTTGCATGTATTTAAAATAATTTGTTTAGGAATCAATAAATGATGCTGGGCTGTGTGATTCCAAAACCTTTGAGGAAAAAAAATTGAAAGGCAAGCTGGCTAGTTAATGCTAGGGACACAAGACAAAAGGGCTGTTTTGTTGAATTCAACTTTCTTTTTTAGAGAGTCGCTCCATTCCAATTGATTTGTGCCTAGTTACACAGAGCTTGAATACGCATAGTTAGTTGTACTCAGCATTAAAAACATTATAAATAATCAGATTTAGGCCGGGCGTGGTGGCTCACGCCTGTAATCCTAGCACTCTGGGAGGCCGAGGCGGGTGGATTGCTCAAGGTCAGGAGTTCGAGACCAGCCTGAGCAAGAGTGAGACCCCGTCTCTACTAAAAATAGAAAGAAATTATCTGGACAACTAAAAATATATATATAGAGAAAAAATTAGCCGGGCATGGTGGCACATGCCTGTAGTCCCAGCTACTTGGGAGGCTGAGGCAGGAGGATCGCTTGAGCCCAGGAGTTTGAGGTTGCTGTGAGCTAGGCTGATGCCATGGCACTCTAGCCAGGGCAACAGGGCCAAACTCTGCCTCAATAAATAAATAAATAAATAAATAAATAATCAGATTTATAAATTTTGCTCAAAAGAGATGGTTACAGGTAATAGTTAAATCTAATGATATGAAAGCTTTCTTATATTAAATTCCAGCAACTATTTTGAAATGCCAGACCCTAGATTTTGAGATATGAATCAAATTGTTGCTCTTCATACCTTTATTACTGACGAAAACAACAAGCCAGCACACTGAGCAGTTTTGAAATGGCAAAGTTCAAATATTTGGCTTTGTCCTTTTCAGGCAGTTCAGGCTGTTCATTTTCTACCAAGTTTCCTCTAAATGTTAATCCTCCAAAGACAGGACCCCAGAACCAGACATTAATGAATGTTTTATTTAACCAGGCTCATCCCTACTTCCTACTTCCAGTTGTGGGAAGGAGTGGGGCCCTAGCCAACCATTTCATAAGGCTTTGTTTCCCACTCCCAGGCTGCTTCTAGAAGGACTTTAGAGACTGTGCTGGAGAGGTTAGGCCAATTCCAAATTAGGAGATCATAACCTAGTAGAGGAGTTAAGGAGCTTAAAGGGGGTCTTAGGATCAAGTCTGAGATTTAGGGCCACCCTAGAGTGACCTCCCACTGTTAGTTTTGTTTGGGCCTATTGATCAACCTTGAACTCTGCCACCAACCTACCAGTCTTTTTGCAGAGAGGAGAGACAGATCCGTAGAAGTGATAGCGATTTGTACCCACCAAGAAATCTGATAGCATTGTTGTGCTTCTACCTGGGATAAAAATTGAGAAGCAGGACAAGTGTATTATTGTTTCCTTCTTAATGTCATTTCCATTGTAGTCCTCCCTTATTTTCTGAAGAAATTTGTTGAGCTCATTGTTTTGTAGCTGGTCAGGGCAAACTTCATGGCTGGCACTGCTCCATTAGTACCCAATTCTCTCAACATGTCCTCTCCCCATCAAAATGTGACAGTCTCAAACTCCATTTTTGCAGGGCCCTGTGTTCTTTTTAAATGGCAATGAGTGGTCATCAGCGAGTCAAGGAATCTCATCCCTTTCCAGTGACTCACACTGTGTGCATACACTCTAGCAATATAAAATAGATCTGAGAGGAGGGTAGTGTGGTGTAGTGGTAAAAGTCCTAGGAGTTGGAGCCAGTAAACATGGCTGTCAAGATTGCCTCTATTACATACCAATTTTGATTTTAGGTAAGTTGTGTAACTTCTCTGGGCCATAGTCTCCTCACCTATAAAACAAGGTTGCTGTGAGGATATGTGAAAACATTTAGCATGCTGCCTGGTACACAGTAGGTACCCAAAAAATGTAAGCATTCATGGAAAGGTTAGCAGGGATAGGAGGTTCCTGACCCCCAATGGCCCTCAAGATGTCAAAGGCCTTTCAAAACCTTGTGTTATTTATTTATTTATGTATTTAAGAAAGGGTCTCACTCTCTTGCCCAGGCTAGAGTGCAGTGACACCATCATAGCTCACTGCAACCTTCAACTCCTGGGCTCAAGCAATCCTCCTGCCTTGGCCTCCTCAGTAGCTGGGACTATAGGCATGAGCCAGCACACCCAGCTAATTTTTCTGTTTTTTGTAGAGATGGGGTTTTTCTGGTGCTCAGGCTGGCAAATCTTGTGTACTTTAATTGTGTATGCCAATGGACCAAAGCTACAGGGAACTTTAACTCTTACATAGATTTTAATCTCTCTAAAGTAACAATTTGCAAATTCATCTTTCTCTCAAGGATTCTTCTGGCAGATTCAATACAAATATGCTTGTAATACAAACCACAAGAAGAATGGAAGATGAACAATCAATATAACCACTATGAAAATATCAGGCAGATGCTCTTCTTTCAACTGGTTCAAAGTTGCTAAGTCTTCATGCTGGTGTCTCCTTTTTAAACAAATATGTTGCTGCAGATGGTTTATATCCTATCCATTAAACTGTGGGATTTCACATATATGGGAGGTGCTAGGCAAAGATGCAGAAACTGTTACATCTTTAATACCCCAGCACGGTACAGCCAGGATTTGTCAACACCCACTGCTCTCTCCTGACCCCCTTGGTAGCCCCACAGGAGTGAATAAAAGCATACCTTAGGAACAGTTGTCACATATCTGTTCAAACGCCACCAATGCCACACCACTGTTCACAGGATTAACTTCCAACTCTTTGGTTCTTTTGTGTCTTACTTTGCCCTACAGAGCAGGTACTGTCACATATAGCCTCTTTATTCTCATTGTGCCTAACACAGTGCTATACACGGAATAGATGTTCAGTAAATATTTGTGAGTTGATCTGAAATAACTGGTTGCATTGAATTCTCTCTCTCTCTCTAATAACCTTCTCTTCATTCCTTGTGTCTTTCCAAGTTACTGGAAATGAGAGAAGATTCTTGTGCCATCAATAAGACCACTTTTACTATATGCATGTGATTAACTAGGGAGGAACTTGGGAAATTTTGAAGGTCTCCACTAACAATGGTTAAAGGGACCACCCCAAAGGACTTTTGTAACCATGGAGCACTTAGCAGATTTCTGCTTTTTGGTAGAATTGGACCATGAAATAATTTGAGGTAAGAAGGGAAAAGAATTCCTGGGATGCTGTAGAGCAGAATAGGGAGAGTTTGAGCAAGAGACAGATCTGAATTCAAATCCAAACTCTACCCCTTGCCAGCAGCAAGACTTTCCTTCTTTAAGCCCAAATTTTGCCACCTCCAAAGTGAGCAAAATTTCTTCCTCTACAAGGTTGCCAAAGAGAATTAAATGAGAGCATTTATTTAAAGTTCTTCACATAAGGCTTGGAATTTAGTGGGATCTCAATAAATATTTGTGGATCAAATTGGAAGAGTGAATGTTTAATTTTTCTGAATAAAGCAGTCAGGCCCAGAACTGGATTGGCCATGGAGCTTCTTTCTAAGCAGAGTTGAGCTATACACATAGCACTTGCCAGGCTCCATCATGATGTCCCCCCAGTGTGCACTGCTGGCCCATTGGATACCTCGAAAGACTGCCATCTGTTTGGATGCTATTGCCTCTTCTAGCAAGATGGCTAGACCATTTGTCTAGAGTGTAGGAGCCAGGAAGAGAAAGTGATGGATTAGATGTACAGCTCAAGAAATATCATCCACCTCTAGACTCCAGTAAGGTGGTCCTCCTCTGGAGAGAACACATGAGGCCTAACCTATATGCAGGCACTTCTGTTCATAGCACGAGGCACTAGGGCTTGTTTTGGCTTTCCTTTTTTTTTAATAAAAAATATAAACTCTTCCCACATGGTGATGACGTGAAAGTCAGACATGTACTGGCACTACCACTTGCCTCCCCACCCTTCCAAAATCTTTAGCTGTACCGTAGCCAACCCTGAAAAACTACTAAGATCACATGGAATATCAAATTGAACATAACATATGTTTATAGCTGCAAGTGTTCTATGAAAATGAAATACTTAGCAATTTGTTTGCACTTGGGAAGGTGAACAGACTCCAGGCAAAAAAACACGGTCCCAGGTCTCTTCCTCCTACAGACAGGGCCTAATCCCCTCAGCATCACCTCACCTCTCACGACCAGATACACAGAGCCGAAGGAAGCTAACACTAAGGGACCCTGTCATTTAGCTCAAGCCCGGATTCTAGGCTAAAGAAAGAGATTTGTTCAAAGTGATGCATGATTAATAAAAACAAAAGTCTTAAAGTCTGTCCAGATGTCAAGAGCTCTCAAGTGGACAGGGAAGAGAGAATAAAATTTAAAAAGGAATCTTACCCTTTCCTCCATCCCCCTCCAAACTTCATCGACTCCCAAGCAGAAATTGCCTTAAGAGTCAGAGGTCAAAGAAAAGGCTGGTGAGTATTTCTCCATTTCTCCTGCACAGATGCCAGGAGGAAGCTCTATGGAAGGAATTCTTGTCAGGCAAGTACTTTCCATTCATTCAAGTACTTATTGAGTGCCTCCTATGTATCAGGCCATGAGTTGAATGCTGAGTTTCCCAGGTGAATCCTGTCTTGCCCCCATTCCAGGGTGCTCAGGGGTGAGAACGATGTGCATGTAACTATGGCATAGTGTTCCACATCCAATTTATCTCACCCACTAGACCCTTATCAAGGCCCTAAGAAAACAGAAACAACAACACAGACTAAATGCCTCACACAATTAAAAATTATGGCTAAACTTATCACTGTGGTCAAATCACAACCCACTGAGCAGTATCCTTCAATTCTGATAGAACAGTAAAGAGCTGCATATTTAGCTTATGAAGGACCAAACTCATATCCCTCTTGGCAGTCAAACCAATGGTCCATGGCAGAGCCCTTTTAGTAGGTTGCTTTTAGTAGGTTGCTTTTCTTCCATATGAGTTTCCTGATCCATATTTGAATTTATCCATACCTTATCTCCTGAAAATGTGGTCAAAAGTTGTTGACCAGTGTCTCTTGGCCCTAAAGGCTTTTTTCCTTCTCCCTAGGAGTATGTTTCTTAAGGAAATACAGAAACACAGTTTAATTGAAAGTCAACTTGGAACTCAACATATTCCACGTAGCTGCCAAAAAGAGATTGCAGAGAGACCTAAATCCAACAAATAAAAACTAAGGCCCATTTACAATGCATGTTTTCCTTTCAATTTTACCAGAGGGGCACTTCAGGAGAAACCAAAGCATTTCCCATTTATTTACACATAAAACATTTAATGATCTTTTCATTGTACCAAAAAATTTATGGAACTTTTCAAAGAGACTTTGAAAAAAAAGGAAGTCATATTGGCCAAGGATAGACAAACTACCAAACCAGTTGAAATTGATTTAAAACTTAACAATGCAAAATTCTGAATGGATTCAGTTCTTAGCAAAGGATGAGCTTCAGACCCTATAAGAGCAAAATCCTCGGACAACAGTCAGAGTGCTGGAATGAAGCACCAAGCACCCAATTTGCATTGCTTGATCTAATCCCCACTTTAGGAACCAAGAAAGCTGCTGCATTCTACAAAAGGCAGCTCCCTTTGTAGGCTGACAAGGAAGCTGTTGGAAGGCAAGGGACAGACACAAGGGATCCTATCCCAGATGGCTGGAAAGCACCCCCCCCACCACGACCATATTCCCATTGTAGAAGTGTCTATTCATTTCACAAACATTCACATAGCTGTGCCTGGGCTGGACACAATGCTAAGTGCTGAGAGTACAAAGTTGAACAAGACATGGTCCCTGTTCTCAAGGACAGCTAACATTGATAAAGCACTTACTGTGTGGGTTCTTAGCATGTATAATCTCATTTAATCCTTACAAGAAACCTGTGTGGCAGGCACCATTTTCTGCATTTTACAAATTTAGGGTCTGAGATTCAGAGAAGAATCTTGCTCAAAGCTACACAGTTTGAGGCCGGGCGCGGTGGCTCACGCCTGTAATCCTAGCTCTCCGGGAGGCCGAGGCGGGCGGATTGTTTGAGCTCAGGAGTTCGAAACCAGCCTGAGCAAGAGCAAGACCCCATCTCTATTAAAATTAGAAAGAAATTAATTGGACAACTAAAAATATATAGAAAAAAATTAGCCGGGCATGGTGGCACATGCCTGTAGTCCCAGGTACTCGGGAGGCTGAGGCAGAAGAATCGCTTGAGCCCAGGAGTGTGAGGTTGCTGTGAGCTAGGCTGACGCCACGGCACTCACTCTAGCCCGGGCAAAAAGAGTGAGACTCTGTCTCAAAAAAAAAAAAAAAAAGCTACACAGTTTGTAAGTGGCTATGGTCTTATCTTCCATGTTACATTTATCTCAGCTAGGTAGAGAGAAAGAGGAACCTTAGAGGAGAGAGTGATCACTTCTGGATTGGGTAGGAGTGTTTTAAGATCTGGGAAGACCTTATGGAGGAAGAAGCATTTAAACTGGGGCTGGAAAGCATGGAGAGGGTTTGAATATGTGGAGACTGAGAGGAGGGGGTAAGTGGAAGGAGAGACTTAAGTACTCTAGATAGAAAAAGAATGGCATATACAGAGGCGTGGAGGCATGGAAAAATGGAAAATACGCAGGAAACAGTTTGGCTGGACTGTGTGAGAAAAAGCAAGAAGTTAGACTGAAAAGTCCAACGAGGATGAAATTTCAGAGGGCCATGAATACATGAATCAGAGATGAAGAAATAAATGAACAACCCTAAAGCAGTTGCCCACTGCAGATGAGCTTTCAATCTTGGAGCCACAATCTTTTAGAAGCTGCTATGCCCCTGTCTTCTTTCTGTCTCCAGCCAAACACCGGGAAGATCTCAGGACCAACTATGGGAGACGGAGGTTTCAGGGTGTGGTCTATGTGTGACTGATTCAGAAACCACGGTCCCAGTTCCTGGCAGCCGGGGATAAGAGCTGTCTTTCTTTAGAGGAGTGCCCACTGCTGTGAACCCTGTTTATATCATCATTACTGTCCACGGGAGCCTTAAATGAAGTAAAGATACAACTTCAATTACAATAGCCTTGAAGCATGATTCCATAAATTCTTCTCTAACTGGAAAGGTTGTATATTTTTCTGAGCGAAACTAACATTTGGGAATTAAATGCTGTATTTCAAATCACTCTGTGTTGAATGGATCTTGGTATCTATTTTACAGTTAAATGTGAGACACATGTGCCCATAAGCACCTATCCATGTAGTGTCTCTATAGATATAAACAATAAGCTCTTAAGAGCAATTTCCATATTGCATAAATGAGTATTAGCAGATGGAAGTTATTTCTAGATTACACAAATTTTGGTTATGCTAGAAACATCAGCCTTAACACATTTGTATTGAAAAAAAAACATTTTAAAACAGAGGTATTAGCAAATATGAGATGAAATGGGCACATCTGTGGATGACTCATTCTGAGTTGAACAAAAGAATTCCCTTAAAGGCATCCATTCTCCAATCTCCCAGCACAATTAGGCCCCTTTGAGTTTAGGCTTCCTTCTTTTCTCAGCATGAGATTCACTGCCTTCCCTAGCTTGATTTACTGAAGTAGAATTAGATACACAGTCTAGGTCTGAGAGCCTGGTCTTTGGCCCCATGACCAAATGCTTAAAGTGATTCACCATTCCACGTTGGTCCTTGGCCATCTTTATATTGCTGTAGCCAGTGTACCCAATTTTATTACTCAGAGACAGGATATTCTGTGGTTGAATTTTAAGAGCGCTCATATAAGCACTCAAAAAATCTCATAGGAGAAATGGTTCTCCTGTGTTTCAATCTTAAACCTACCTACTGTGAAAGTCTGTGATTTTATTATTGCATAGCTTTATAAACTTATACATATGTGTATGGCATAAGTATCATGAGAATTTGGAAGCATGAAAAGAGATCAAACTTTTTCTTTTTGTCTTTAAACCCACATCTTGGTTGATCATAATATTTTTATTTCTTTGATGTTTATTTGTATTACCTTATAAATCTACACGTGAGAATGGTATCCCTGAATAAAGGCAATATTGAACACCATTTAATATAGGAAATTAGTTCCAGAACTTATTTTTTGAGGCATAGCCAGCTTTTAAAAATGGCATGCCATAAATGATGCCAATAGACAAGTTAAGCATCACATTTACTATTTACTTTAGCTAACCAGTTACACTCAGCCATCATGCTCTGTGCATTTAGGTTGGCTACTTTTTTCAGTTGTCCTGATGGTCATTTTCTATAGCTAATCTGAAGCTGATCTGATTAGGTTACCAAAGATGTTAAGAACACTAGTCGGATGGCTTTTTTGTTTTGTTTTGCTTTGTTTTGTTTTACTTATTGGGTCTCTATGGCTTCAGCAACAGGCTAACAAACCGCCATGCTTTGATATTTAAATGCCCCTCTTTTCTGTGTTGCTTTACATCAGTGGCCTGAGTTTGGGAGGGATGGCAGAAAGATTGAAAACTGTAGGTTATTGCAGATAAGCCACAAAATGAAAAATCTCCTTGTGGATAATTAAGTGCTGCCTCTATGGTTCTAAACGGCAGAGGAATTGGAATGGCAAGAAAACAACTTCCTATAGGTAGGTTTTCAATCCTGAGATCTGAATGGTAATTGTGAATCACATGTTATTTTCTAAAGGACATGAAGAAAAGATTATTTACTGAATCTTGTTTGAAAATATGAAGTTGAAGCTGAAAAAGTACTTTACAGCTTCATATTAATGTAGATAAAATGAACCAGTTTACAGTAGAATATACATTCTTCTCAAGTACACATGGAACATTTTCCAATATAGACTGTATACTAGATCATAAAACAAGCCTCAATAAATTTAGAAAGATGAAAATTATGTCAAGCATATTCTCCAATCACAATGGAATAAAATTAGAAGTCAATAACAGAAAACTATTTGGGAAATTCACTAATACGTGGAAACTACACAGCACAAACACACATAAACGTGGATCAAAAAACAAATCACAAGGAAAATTGGAAGATACTTCAATATAAACAAAAATGAAGATACAACATACTAAATCTTATGGAATGCAGGAAAAACAGTGCTCAGAAGGAAATGTATGGCTATAATCACCTACATTAAACAAGAAGAAAGATTTCAAATCAATAACCCAATCTTCCATTTTAAGACATTGGAAAAAGAAAAGGAAATTAAGCCCAAAGCAATCAAAAGGAAGAAAATCATAAAGATTAGAGGTAAAGTCAATAAAATAGAGAACAGAAAAACAATAGAGAAAATAAACAAAACCAAAAGTAGGTTCTTTGAAAAGATTAACAAAATTGACCAGGCTTTATCAACACTAAATAAGAAAAATCAAATTATAAGAAGACCCAAATTACTAAAAGCAGGAATGAAAGAGGGACATTACAACTAAATGTACAGAAATAAAAAGGATTATAATGGAATATTATGAAAAAATGTAAACCAACAAATTAGATAACCTAGATCAAATGGACAAATTTCCTAGAAATACACAAACAACCAAAATTGACTTAAGAAGAAATAGAAAATCTGAATATACAAAGCCCAGGCCCAGTTGGCTTCATTATATCAAATGTTAAAAGAAGAATTCACAATAATGATTCACAACCCTTCCCAAAGATAGAAGAGGAGGAAATACTTTCAACTTACTCTATGAGGCTAGTATTACCATAATACCAAAGCCAGCAAAGATATCACAAGAAAAGAAAATTACAGATTAATATCTGTTATAAACACAAAAGTTCTCAATAAAATATGAACAAAGCGAAACTAGCAACATGTATAAAGGATTATACACCATGACCAAGTGGAATTTATCCCAGAAATGCAAGGTTGGTTTAACATAAAAATGTGAATGTAATACACCATATTAATAGAACAAAGAAAAAAATCCTACATGATTGTCTCAACAGATACAGAAAAAGCATTTGACAAAATTCAGCATCCTGTCATGGTGAAAACCCTTTACAAACTAGGAGTGGAAGGAAACTCCCTCAGCCCGGTAAAGGGCATCTGCAAAAACCCCAGAACTAACATCATACTTAAGAGTGAATGAATGAAAGCTTTCCCCTTAAGATCAATAATAAGACAAGGATTTCATTCTTTTTGTGGCTATATGATATTCCATTGTGTATATGTACCACAATTTCTTTACCCCAATTACCCTGATTTGATTAATTCACATTGTATGCCTGTATGAATACATCACATGTACCTATAAAGATTTATAACTATTATGTACTCATAATTAAAAATAAAATATTAAAAAAGTAAAAGAACACGTCGAGGATGTCAGCTCTTATCTCTTCTGTTCAACATTGTACTGGATGTTTTAGCCAGTGCCTGAGGGCCAGAAAAATACATAAGAGGAATCAAATTGGATAGCAAGAAGTAAAACTGTCTTTATCTGCAGACAATATGATCCCGCATGTAGAAAATTCTAAAGAAATCACAAAAAAACTATTACAACTAATAAATGGGTTCAACAAGATAGCAGGATACGAGATCAATATACAAAAATCAATTGTATTTCTATACACTTGCAATGAACTATCTGAAAATTAAATTAGGAAATTGGTTCCATTTATAATAATATCAAAAAGAATAAAATACATATGAATAAATTTAACAAAAGAAGTACAAAACCTATACTCTAAACACTACAAAATACTGTTGAAAGAAATTAAAGAAGATGTAAACAAATGGAAAGACACCTGGTGCTCAAGGATTGGAAGACTTAACATTGTTAAGATGTCAATATCCCCAAAGCGATCTATAATTTGCAGAATTTGGCATGCTGATTCTAAAATTCATATGGAAATTGAAGAGACCCACAAAAGCCAAAACAATCTTGAAAGTGGGGAATATAGTTGGAGGACTCACACTTCCCCATTTCAAAACTTACTACACATTTATAGTAATCAAGACAGTGTGGCACTGGCATAAGTGTATATCAATAGAATAGAATTAAGAGTCTAGAAATAAACCCTCATATTTGCAATTAATTGATTTGTGACAAGGGTACCAAGACTATTCATTGGAGAAAAAATAGTATTTTCAACAAATGATGGTGGGACAACTGGATATCCACATGCAGCAGAATGAATTTAGACTCCTACCTCACACAATATAAGAAATTAATTAAAATGGATGAAAGACCTAAATGTAAGAACCAAAACTATAAAATTCCTAGAAGAAGACACAGGTGTAAATCTTCTTGATCTTATATTAGGGAATGGTTTCTTAGGTGACACCAAAGGCACACATGACAAAAGAAAAAATAGATAAATTGGACATCATCAAAATTTAAAACTTTTCATGCTTTAAAAGACACCATCAAGAAAGTGAAAAGACAACTCACAGAATGAAATAATATATTTGCAAGTCATATATCTGATAAGGGTCTTGTATCCTGAATATATAGAGAACACTTACAATTCAACACTAAAAGACAAATAACACAATTCAAAATGGGCAAAGAATGTGAGTAGATGTTTCTCAAAGAAGATATGCAAATGGTCAATAAGCACATAAAATGATGCTCGATATCATTAGTCATCAGGGAATACAAATCCAAACCACAAGGTGATACCATATTATTCTGACTAGGATGGTTATAATCAAAAAAACAAGTGTTGGTAAAGATATGGAGAAATTGGAACACTCATACACTGCTGGTGATAATGTAAAATGGTATAGACACTTTGAAAAACAGTCTGAAAGTTCTCAAAATATCAAAGACAGAGTTACCATATGACCTAGAAATTCCACTCCTAGTTATATATCCAATAGCAATGAAAACATATGTCCACACAAAATCTTGTTCATAACAGCCTTATTTACAGTAACCAAAAAGTGGAAACAACACAAATTTCCATCAGCTGATGAATGGTTAGGTAAAATGTGATGTAGTTATACAATAGAACATTATTTAGCAAAAAAAGAGAAGTGAACTGTGAATACATGCTTCAACATGGATGGATTTTGAAAATGTTATGCTGAATCAAAGAAGTCAGTCACGAAGGACCACATATAGCATGATTCCATTTATATGAAATTTCAAGAATAGGCAAATCCATAGAGACAGAGTTGGGAGGGTTGGAGAGTAATGGCTCAGGGGTAAAGGGGCTTTTTCTGGGGAAATGTACATGTTTTAAAATTGGTTGTGGTGATTGTTGCACAATGCCGTGAATATACTAAAAACCACTGAATTCTACATTTAACAACGGTTGAATTGTATGGATATATGAATCATATCTCAATAAAGCTTTTGCTAAAAAGGAAAGAGATCAGTTTACCAACCCACATTTACAATGAGATTCCACAGCAAGCCATATTAATAAAGCAACACTTGGTATAAGGGGAGATTATATATTCTCCATGGCCGCATCATATTGACCAAAGATAACCACTGGTTAAGTTTAAAGTTATTTCAGTCCTGCTTGTTATTTCTTACTAGACATCTTTATGAACAAAATTATATTTTTCAGCTAAGGTTGTAGATTTTAAAAGCCGATATTTCTTTATGGAACATCTCCAATGGTTGGCTTGCCAGCAAAGCTGACTGTGAAATTATGTGAGTATGTCTGGGCCTAAGGAGAAGATGAGTATTTAACTAGACCAGATCTGTTTATATTTTTACAAAAGTCCCAGAAGACCAAATGAATTTAGTTATATCACACCCCACACACTCCATCTGCGTTCTTATTTATCTCTACTGTCTTTGCTGGGAGAACCAAATGTAATGAGGCTCAAGGGTTGGCCAGTGGAGCACAATAGCATGGTTAGAATGACCTGTTTCAGGCTCTTTCTGTTGTATGCTGGTCATTACTCTTTTATTCACCTCAACACTGGCTGGAACACTTCCTGTGGGTCTCAGCTGGGTGCCAACTGAAGGCTTACATGGCACAGACAGGAGTACCATGAAGCAGCAGAAAGGGACGTGGCAGAGCAGAGGCTAATATCAATAGTTTCATGGCTTTTGGAGCCAAAAAGGCATGGGTTTGAATCTTGGCTCAATCATTTATCAGTTGCGTGACCTTGAGCCATCTACTTAATTTCTCTGAGCTTTGTTTCCCTCGTTTGTAAAATGGAGGCTATATTACCACCCTTTCATAGGGTGTTGTAGAGATTAAATGTGCTAATACTCATTTAGGTCACTGTCAGCATGGAGAAAACAATTAGCAGTAAGTGCTATTATGTTTCTGACTATTATTATTATTATTATTTCAATCAGTAATAATTGTATCTCGGATAAACCTCTTTGGCTACGATACTGCCACTGAGTAAAGCTTATTATTATTATAGTCAGAATGAGATTCATTCCCATGTTCATTATGAATCTCTATAACATACAATTCTCTAACATACCAAAGACCTACTAAAAGCCACGAGTTAATGCTTCCTCATGAGTATGCATTTTAAAATTTAGAGCTGAGCTGAAGGATAATGAATAATTCTGAATGCATTATTTCAGCTGGGGCATTGGGCCCAAGAACAGCACATGGGGCCTTTAGCCTAACTGCCTGCTCAGCCTCCCAGCACCAAGATTATGCAAGTTTCTGAAGCTATCTTCAGAATAAGCTGTCCAAACCAACTGCTGCCCCAGCAAATGATAGTCTAGGATGTAGTTAGGCCAGATGGTCATAGAGCACACAAATTCACTATGGATCAATAATTGTAGCTCTCAAGTGAAACACAGAGGAGTGGACCTGGATCTCCCAAACACGTATAGTGAGTTACTTGAATGCCATGTGCTCTTCAGTCCCTCCTCTTTGGGTCCAGGCTCAGGCACCCAGAGGAACTATGATTCGGGAGAAAGATATGGATAATGTATACAAATAGAGGGAGAAATTCCTTCTGGGAATCCAGAATGGCCCAACCCAACTGGGCTGAGCACTGTGCTTTCAGCACCTCCCTATACCACCTAATCCTGAAAGGCTGGAGAGGCTCTGAACTCCTCTTGCTGAGGCTGTTACGATTCTGAGCATCAACTCCATGGAAAAAGTCAAGGGCTATTTACTAACACAAGAGAACTGTTGTCACCATCAACAGATATTTATCGGCTACATGCGTGCATGCAGCATAGTGGTTATGGAAATGAATTTGACATCAGAAAGATCTAGGCTCTAATTCTAGCTCTTATTATACATTGACCTTGGGAAAGTCATTTAACTCTCTGAGCCTCAGATTTTTCCTCTGTGAGAGCTAATTTTCAAGCCTACCTTACAGAATTGTAATGAAGATTTAATCAGATGATAAATTTGAAAGTTATTAGTAAATCAGAACCTGCTAGTTGGTGGTTGTTGTTATGCACAGAATGGCAGCGATAAGAGTTTCAGAAAATAAAGAGATGTCACGGAGGTAGGTCTTGAAGTATTGGGAGGCTTTATGACAGGAGAACTGAGGGCATCACAGGCAGATGTAATGGCCTGAGCAAAGGTAAAGCGGTGGTCTTGAGAATGGCATGTTTAGTCAAAATTTATACGTTGGCAGTTCATTTATAGCTGTTCCAGAGGGCACTGTGGGATCATTAGCAAATTCAAGGTCTCATGGTCTGAATTCAGGGTTAATAGGAAACCTGGCCTATAGGTCTGAAAATCCAGATAGCTCAGTCCTCAGCTTACCTTGACTCCAATGCTGAGCCACATGCTCAAGCCACAGGGCATGGACATTCATCCCCTCCTAGCTAAGGTGCCGGAGTCTTGGTAGTGCCACTATAATACTGACACAGCCCAAACAGCAAGAGAGTCAGACATGAAGTGAAGATGAAAATGGCAACACATCTATTAGCCATTGAACTAGCCTGTTCCTTAATGTAATTGGGCTCCCGTAACACTCAAACAGGTCATGAGAAAGTGCTTTGGAAAGTATGCAGTTATTAAATAAATGGAATATATACATTTACACACAGAGACATACCCACAGATGTATAAAGCCTAATTATTGAAATAATAAAAGGTTAATCATTAGAAAAAATAGCACAATTTAATATGAGAGATTCTCTTCCTAGTGTTTCCCTTTTAATTTTTTTTTGGTGGGGGGAAGGGGTAGAAGTATTTTTATCATAGCTTTGGTCAAATGGGGTACTTTTGGGGGTCCTGGGAAGCTATCCAGCCCCTAACCCATCTCCCTTTTAATTTTAAGAATGCTAAATGTATTTTATATTTGAAAATTCATTTGGAAATCATTTAGGTCATCATTTGGACAGGCTTGATTTAATTCATATTCCTACTGATGTTTGTCCCTGTGAGGAGAACAGATGTGGTAAAAGCAGGATAGATTTACGCACAGTGAAGTGGGCCTCTTCCAAGAACGATAAATCCTTTGGTTTCCAAAACACTAAAGATGAACTGATAAACCCTAGTACGGGTGCCTAGTGACCTGGTTGGCTCTATCCATATTCATCCAAGTGATTCAGTGATGAGTTTTCAGCTTTTCTTGCTCTAATATTCTGCCTTAGTGTCCTTGATTGTGTCAACTCTTCAATAGTCTACACCTCTTTGTGCAGTTTCTTTGTCTGCAAAACAGAAATAATAGTAGTACCCAGACCACGGGGTTGTTGGGAGGATCTACATACAGTGCTTACAACAATGCCTGACACATAGTAAGCACTCAAAAAATGTGAGCTATTATTATTATGCCTGGATTACTCTTTCTTCCTCACTCTGTCACATCTAAACAGTTGGGTCTTATTGATTCTTCTTCTTAAATCTTCATCTTCACCCACTCCCTGAAAAAGAGCTTTCTAAAATGCAATTATGACCACATCAGAGTTCTCCCATCACTTGTACTCTCTCACCTGCCCCAATTCCCAAGTATACACACACTTAAAACCTTTCACCGGCAAAACAGAGTGTCACCTTCAATCTCTTGGTGGTGTTTCCCTGCAATGTTTGTTGATAAGGATTGGGAGGTCACATCTGGGCTCAGTGGAATGGGGTGCTGTGATTGATTATCAATGTCTGCCATGGAGAGGGATGGGGTTTGGCGAGGCTGATGACCCATATGTTGTGAATTTATAGACCCTGCTACAGGATCAAGGCTAAGCTCTTTAACAACTTGGAGAAGGTCCTCATGATTTGACCCCTAACAAATCTTCCAGCCTCACCTTTTACCTCTCTCTACTCTAGCCACACCAAAGTGCATATTATTTCCAGAACTATCATGCTCTTTCTCAGTCTCCATGTCTTTGCCCATACTATTCTATCAGCCTGCAATTTTCTCTCCTTTCTACCTGACTCCTACACATTGTTTTGGACTCAACTCAGTTTCTGACCACCCAAGTCTGGATTTGAAGCTTTTCCTTTGTGTTCTGACAATTCCCTGTGTATATTGAAATCAGTATTTTTAATTGCATTACGTTATAATTATCTAGTTAGGTGATTGTCCCCCTCCCATTGTCCCTCTCTCCTCCCACCCCCATCTAGACTAGGAGCTTATATGGGCAGGTGTAATGTGCTTATTCATTTTTGTATGGTTAGGACCATACGGCAAACACTTATTGAGCATCAATTAGGTGCCAGGTACTGGGAATTACCTATCATCTTGATAAATGCTAGAATGGGTATTAGCAGAGCACCCTGCCTAGGGTGAGGCTTTCCTGAGGAAGAGGATGCATGGGAACTGAGTTTTAAAGGTAGCAAAGGGGAAACAATTATGGGCTAAGGGATCAACATGTGCAGAATATTACAAATATTCTACCATTTATTGGAACCTACCAAGGCACAGGCACTGGGCTAAGTGCTTTATGTATATTATAAATACAAGACTTTGCAAAGTCCCAGGCAGGCCTAAAAGAACAGAATAGCAAGTTTAGCAGCAGTGAAAACTTCAAGGTAGTTGGAACACAGGATAGGGTAGGGGTTAGTGACAGACAAGATTGGAGAAGTAGGTTGGGGCCATATAAGGAAAGGCTGGGCTAAGGGATTTGGCTTCATTACTCCTCATTCATGCCTGGAATCTAGGGACAGCAAGGACAATGCCCTTATGATTTCAAGCTGGCTAGTGGTGGGAAGACTACAATCTGTTCTTGAAGGAAGGCAGACTAATTTTCATTCCTTAAGCTGAGCTTGATTCTAAATCCCTTGGAGGCACTAAAAATGCTGTTTTAGACTTAAGTATGACTTGTTTATTCAGGTTTAGAAAGCCCTAGAACTGAAATGTGCATGATTTCCACAGACATTGCCCAAATTATTATTGTTGCCTCCCTAAAATATCCATATTCCTTGTTCCAACTCTTGTTCCATATGAAGTGGTGTGTGGGGAGAAGGAAAGCTAGAACAGTAAAAACTAAATGGAGAAAGACATTCATGGCTCCATGCTCCAAAAATGCCTGAGTCAAACAGATACTAGCACAGAAATGTGCTATCTCTGGATGTGGACTAAAAATGACAAATAACTTATGAACCCACATGGAATCCCTGGGTTTCTTTTCATTATTGATTTAGTCTTCTAGTGCTGTGTATCACAGACAGGTTCAGACATCTGCAGAAGCAGACTGCAGACATTCTTACTGCACTGCTGTATATTGTACAGAAAATCTCCAGTGATCCAACCACATTTTGGAGATTCTCATTTCTTAGTCCTCTAGCAGTTGGTGCTGTATATGAGCATGAGTAATATGTTGTCTCCCTGCACAAACAAGAAAGAAATGTTGAACAGGAGAGTGGGGGTGTGTTCCAAATTTAGCTTTCCTTCCAACCTCTGCCCATATGGTCGGTGGTTAAAAAAATGATTACCAAGCCAACAAAATGCAACCTGATATTAGGAGTCCCACTCTAACTCTATGAAACCAGGGCTAATATCAGCACACGGTATTCATCTGTCTTAATGCCATCTGATATAGGAAGGCTGAAGTCTGAAACTGGTCCTTGTCTGGGTGCCCCAGTGAGCTGGCCTATAAAGACTACCATCCACGTTTAGAATGGGATGATGAGATTTCCATTGGTTAGCAGAGAGATTTCAGAGAGAGCCCACCAACCTCAACAGGGAATAAGGAGTTTTGAGAAAAAAAAGCTTATAGATCTGGTTAACAGTTTCCAAGTTAAGGAAGCTTCCAAGTCTAGGATTCCTAGAAGTCAGAGTCACTGAAAATGAGGGGCTCTTTAATTTGCTAGCCTAACTTTGGAGGACAGAAATTTTCTCTCACTCATGGTAAAAAGAGCTATTGATTTAAGCCTAGAATCTTTAAGGGAAGGAAAATAAATCCTTCAAATGTACTCTCTTACCCAGTGGTGTGATGGTAAATATTTAACAATTGGCCCTCAAAAAAAGAAGTATGCATGCCAGGTTATTTAAAATTATTTTTTGAATAAAGAACATGTAGCACCTTACAATTTAAAGATAAAAAATATACAGTACTCTTTATTATAAATTCCATATAGCCAATTGGTTCTCACAGAATGCTATCATCAATTTTTGTCTAGACTCTCATAACTGAAGCCAAACAAGGGTTGTGATTGACAAACAAGTGTGGTTCCTATAACAATACTGGCTGACATACTGGGATACATTAAGGAGTGACACAGAAGTAAAATAATGCTCTCTTGGAAGTTCACTCCATCAATGACAGGAATGACTTCTTTGCTGCATTGGATAATAGTTTTTGAATACTGGAAAAATATTTCCTCACTTTTTTCTGCTATTCACAATGAAATGGCTACAGAGACAACATGACTTTGAATTTAGTATGTGTTATTAACATTTTTTCCATCACTTTCTTGAGTTTAGACAATCAACAAAACAATAAGTCAAGCCCCAATTTGTAAATTTTGCTGATTTCTCTGGTGTAAATACATCTATCATGGCCAACTTTGAGCTACCAATGTGATGATAATGAACACAGAGTTGGAAGAGTATATGGTATTTCTGCCACTCAAACACAACATACACGTAACTGTAAGAGCATAGATAATTATAAATGTAATAAAATAATTAGAATGTAATGAGTTTGAGTGTCACCTTTGTTTTTCAATAAGAATTTATTTCATCATAAATTTACATAATTTAATTTTTTTAATGATGGCTGTGATTAACAACCAGCTCACAAAAATTCTGGAAATTTAACAATTGGCTCTTGTGAGCCAGTGCAAGCCAGCTCTAGTCCACCACTGCCCTCACTCCATTTAGACTGCTTTTGAGTGTATTCTACCATGGGATCCAAGGTAACAAGGGATACAAGACAGAGGCTCACAAAACAGGCTACACCTCCCTACTCAAAGTGTGGTCTGCTGCTTTGGTACTTATTGCGAATTCGCAGGAAGATAAGTACAAAAATTAAAAGTAAGCACTCAAAAACTTGTCTAGCAATTTGACAGGGATTTTTTAGGTCTGTTGAATCTCATAATTAAAAATTGGACAGACTTGAAGCTCGGACTTGGGTGGGGAGGGAGGGTAAGGGCATCATACGTAACCTAATCATTTGTACCCCCATAATATGCTGAAATAAAAAAAAATCGTGGCTTTTATTTTATAGGCCATTTTGTCATTTCCTTTTTCTAGCAATTTATTTTTATTGTATTCTGCAAAGGTATTGGCTCATGACAGATTTGGGAGGAACAAAAAAATCCCAGGTCCTTCTCCACAGACACCTTGAGATGCATTGGTCTAGTTTGTGCAGTCAGAATCGGAAGGGACAGAGTAGGACAGGAGATGAATGTGAACTGGACAACCTTGGTATTGACAATTCAGCCATTAGAGCTAACTGCTTTTATCTGGGGAAGGGGCTCTATCCTAGATTTGCTTTTCTAACACAGGGGCAGGAAGGCCACAAGCCTGGAAATAATCGTGGAGAAATGAGAACTGGATTCTTGTAGTAGCAAAACAAATCTGGAGGTTGTGAGTGACAGACGATGTTGAAAAGAATTTCTCTCTGAAAAGTCTCTGCCATTCCTATGGATCTGATTGCTTAGGAAAATAGTTACAGAAAATCCTAATTGGTGACATGTGCTCATATACGAACAGCCAGAGAGATTCTCTTCTCTACTCCTCTTCCTTCCCCCACCTTGAAAAATTGCTTCATTGGTTTGCTTCACCATCTTGGTTCTTTTTGCTCTATTTACATGTTTGCATCTTAAAATCATTAGCCCCTCAAAACTATTCAGGACCTTGAAAATCAAGAGCCCATGACGTAGGTATCTATCCACTCTCTGACATTCCCCCCTCATCCAGCCAATCTCTCTTATATGTGATTGTTTAATCTCTAGTCAAATACCTCCAGAGTCAGGAAGCTCTTTCTTAGAGCAATCCATTCCACTGAAGAATATCAAAGAGATATAAAGTTCGACCTTCTGTCAGTCAAAGTATGTATCTTATAAATTTCACGCATTGGTCCCAGATCTACCCTCCTCTTCCATATGCAAGACCTCTAACTATTAGAAGACAACACTCACATCTCCCTAATTCTTCTCTCATATTCCTCTCTCATAGACTGAACATTACTACTTCTTTTCACTGTCCTCCTGCTACCCCTGTGTACACATTCTTCCCCATCCATCTCCTTCTCAAGACGCAGTCTAGGCTACAGACGCCTGATGTCTCACACAACGTGCCCTCTCCCACTCAACTGAGCCCCTACTGCAGTGTTGACTGCAACAGGGATCTCAGATCTCATTGCTAGAAAAGATCTGAGATCTCACGACTTCAGCTGCTAGAAGTTGAAGGGTACTCTGAGGAAGCTAGTTTAAGAAGTAGTGAGGGTGAAGCATACTGTTACCGTAACAAATATGGAATGAAAGGAAGCAAATGCGAAAAGTAAATATTGCACTTGGATAACTGAACTCTATTTAGCACCTACTAAGTGACAGTTACTGGGAAGGGGGGACGGAAGCAGAAGTTGGTCACTGAGACCTGAGAAATGTATATAGGATGAAAAGAACTTGCTTTTGACTCTCCCAGGAGCTCACTGTTAGTTGGAAGAAACCACTTTATCCTGAAACTCATCCTGAAGATGCTAATGAGATTTCCCCCTGATCTAACATAGACTACCCTCAGACACCACACTTTGTAGAATAGCCTCCACTCCATATTTATTTACTTGGTAATTATGTTACCACTTCAATCCATCAATGAGTTACAAATTAAGAGATTCTCTTTGTGCTGATGCTCCCGTTCTCACCCTAAAGGCTTATTTACCATTAACCATTCACATTAGGATTGTTAAAAAAAAAGATCAAAGGCAGTTTTTAAAAATCAGCGAGTATATTTGGAAATGATAGGAACCATAAGTGTCAGGGATCATTTTGCTGGATCATTAAACATCTCTTAGCCAGGTGTGTACATGGACAAGCTCTATAACAAGGTTTCTTTTCAGAAAAACTAACCACACAAAAACTTGCTAGGAACTTTGTTCCTACCAATTTGAATGGGAAATCTTCTTAAACATGACACAGACAAATAAAGGAAAGAAGAGAGTCGATGGCTGCATCTCTGTTCTTTAGCAAAAGCTAGAGGACAGCACTGTGTAAATTGGAGAGATCTGATATTGCGTGTGCGTTTTGGGGCTTTAAGGAAGGTCAGTGATTGCAAGACATCTGATTGCTCTGAGTCTCTTCTCCTCTCAGAGCAGGACCACAGCCCTGGCTTCATTTCTGATCTCCACATGCAGCCACCAGGACTGTCCACACCAAATATTTTCAGCTTCTCTCTTGCTCTGCAGGCTTACAATTCCTTGTTACATTGGATTCCTCTAATTGGGCTCCCCTAGGAGATTACTGTTTTCAGGGAAACTTTGGGCCACAGCACAGGTTTAATTAGACATCTTCATCTTTCTTTCTGCTATGATATTTCTTCTTGTAGGGGAGCACTTCCCATCTGATGGCACATAAGCCTGCTTTTCCAGATACCTTGAGATGTTATTCTACAGGGATGCTTCACTTCTGCTTGGCAGCTCGGCACTAGTGGCTTTGGGCTTGCCACGTTTCTGCTGGTTTTTCACCAGCTAAGCATTGAACCTCTCCTTTCCTCTTCCTTTCCTTTCTATGCATACTCTATCAGATTATCACATTTTAGTTGAGGCTGTCACTAAATTGGCCGGCATGGCTTTTATCCAGAGCAAATCAATTGCACCATTTAGTCAAATTTATCGATTCATCAGTCTCCTCTTAATTTGAAGATAGATTCCAAAATATAATACAATGGCCCAAATCACTCACATTGTCCCTAATACCCAATTCTTAGAGAATTATGTGTAAGGCTGACTAGCAAGTATAACTCTTACAGCATTACCCCTAATAAAAGCCTCATAGCCTAATGGCTCAGACAGGAAAGTATCACAGGACAGCAGAGCTAGGAAAGCAAACCTCACACTATCTCCTCCCAAACGATAAGAAATAAACTCCTTAAGGTATCCCAAGTTATGATAACTTTAAGGAAGGTATGGAAAGTTTTTACCATTTCTTACTCTCACCTATCTCCAGCTTACCTGTAGTAATTCCCTAGTCAACACTGAGGCATGAAGAAGGCCCCTTTCTTGGTACACTTAGTCAATTGCAGGTTATATCACTGCTAAAGCTTCCATCTAAGACCCTCTCTGTGAGCCCTTGGGAGCTGCACAAAGCTCTGGGGTGAGCTGGGATTGGCTGTCCTGTCAATTGATTAGCAAGAACCACCTGGTCTGTATCTGTGTGAAAAGTGCTATTATAGTGAGTTTTGCTTCTTTCAGCTTCCCTATGGCATTTGATCTCTAAAAGAAAAGATCAAGACATGAAAGGAGATTGCTTGTAGCTCAGAGCAAGATAGAATGGAAAGAATCAGGGGCCCTTTCTTGACCCTTCCCAACTCGTTGTCCACCCTTGCCCTCAGCACTCCACTACCACCAAAGAAAACAAAACATAACTAGCTGTGATTCTTTCAAGATGTAGGTGGTTACTACTGTTGTGACTATGTGGTTATTTGCACAACTTGGCAGACATATTTGTCATTGTTTAAATACCTTCTCACTTCAAACCACCCTGGGCTAAAAACAAGTTAATGAGTAATTGAAATCGCCACGTTTGGGGATGGAGAGGAGGGAGCACATTTATTATTTTTTTCAGAAATCCCTTCTTTTCTTTTCTTTTTTAATTGACATATAATAATTATACATATTTGTGGGGTATATAGTGATTTTCCATACGTATAATGTACAGTGATCAGATCACGGTAATCAGCATATCTAGCATCTCAAATATTTATCATTTCTTTGTGTTGGGAACATTTAATATCCTCTTTCTAGCTATTTGAAAATATATTTTTTTCCTTTTGTTTTAGATACAAGGCCTCGCTGTGTCACCCATGCTGGAGTACAGTGGCATCCACACCTCACAGCAACCTCAAACTCCTGGGCTCAAGTGATCCTTACGCCTCAGCCTCCTGAGTAGCTGGGACTATAGGCTCATGTCACCACACTCAGCTAATTTTTCTTTCTTTCTTTTTTTTTTTTTTTGTAATGATGGCGTTTCACTATGCTGCCCAGGCTGGTCTTGAATTGCTGGACTCAAGTGATGTTCCTTCCTTGGCCTCCCAAAGTGCTGGGATTTACAGGTCTGAGCCACTGAACCAGGCCAGTGAAAATATATTATTGTTAACTGTAGTCATCCTATAGTGGTATAGAATACTAGAACTTATTCCTCCTATCTAGCTGTAATTTTGTATCTTTTAATAAATTCTCTCTGTCTTCCACTTCCCCCTACCTTTCCCAGGCTCTAGTATTTTCTGTGCTTTTTATTTCTATGAGATCAACTTTTTATAGCTTCTACAAATGAGTGAGAATATGTGGTACTTAACTTTCTATTCCTGGCTTGTTTCACTTAACATAATGTCCTCCAGTTCTATTCATGTTACAAATGACAAGATTTCATTCTTTTTTATGGCAGAATAATATTTCATTGTGTATATATACCACATTTTCTTTATCCATCTGTTGATGGACATTCAGGTTGATTCCATAGCTTGCCTGTTATGATTAGTGCTTCAATAAACATGAGGGTACGGATGTCTCTTTGCTATATTGATTTCCTTTCCTTTGAATAAATATCCAGTAGTTGGAATGCTGGATTATATGGTTCTATTGGCAGCTTTTGAGAAACCTCCATACTGTTCTCCACAGTGGCTGTACTAGTTTACATTCCTACCAACCATGTATAAGAGTAGCACATTTATAATGAAAATTTTGGGCCAGAATATTTGGGACTTCGTAATTTTAGCTAAAGGCTTTTGGTGAATAAAACTAGACTAAATTATAACCCAATGGTACTAAACAGTAATAGTATTACTATAAATGGGCATGCTGCTTTACAATTTATAAAGTATGTTTAAATTCATTATTACATGTGTTTCATTCAACAACTTGTAAGGCAGGCAGGTTACGAAATATTTCATCACCATTTTTGCAAATGAGGAAACCGAGGCTCAGAGGAGCTGAGTGACTTTGTCCAAGGCTACAACATTGGAAATAGCAGAGACAGAATTGGGGCCCGGTTTGTTAGATTCTGTAGATGTAATACCCTTTTCTTTATGTCTGAAGCTGCAGCAGTCTAAGCATAAGAGGGTGTCCCATTTGCCCAATAGATGGGATCTACTCCCAGTGGAAGACATGGGGTCCCCTTGCACTGAGGTCACATGTTTGAAGGACTGATATCCCAAGAAATAAATTTTGAGAGAGTCACTCCAAGATCTTGCCTGAGAGTTCTAGGAGTAGACTACTTAGTAGGAAGCAACCTGCAACTTAAGTGGTCAAAGATCTGAATGGTGGGTTTCTAGAGAGTTCAAAGGAAGTAGAATTGGGTTGTTTAAACTACAGAACACATTTTGGGAAACTTGCTGTAATTTCTTCCTGGACTTGTTACCACCAGAGCACTATAAATAGATACATTACTGTATCTAATGCATTTTGAGCTCTGCACAGGACTCAACAACTTTCTTATAAAAAATCCTCAGGACATTTCATTCCCCCTACAAGCTTTCTACTCATTTTTCAGTAGGCATCATGATCTTTTCTAAATCATAAATAGTTTGCAGATATCACCCATAAAAAAGCCTATCATATGGCTCCTCAATTGCTTTTATCCTTTTCACCAGACCAAGTCATTAATGAATTTATGAATACAAAATGTCTACCAGTCCACATTTATGAAGGTTTGACTTGACACTTTGGAAGAACCATTAAGCCACTGAAGTGGCCATTAAGCCACTGAAGTCCTTCTTTTCTCCTGTGTGCATAGGCTTGTTAGGAGTAGGAATGTAAGGTTACACTTGATCCAGTAAAAAATAATAATAATAAAAATCAATGGTTTTAAAAAATATTTCCTAATTGTTTTTTTTTGGAAGTTATCATTATTTTGCCTTGAGATTGTAAAGCAACTGTAGAGAGGGCACAGAGATTCACGTAGCTCACAGCTATAAAATCTTAACAGCTTCCTCTACAGCACCACTGGGAATAGGTGACCAGCCAGGGGCAGACTACTGCTCTCCCCCATAGCACTTGGAGATAACACAGAAGAATGGCAAAAGGGACCAGTCACCCCCAGCCAAGGAACAAGTGGCAGGTTCTCTCTTTGCAGTCCCCACACTGACATCTGAGAGAATAAAAATTTCTTGAGGGCAAGCATTTTCATAAGAACTATCTGTTTACCATGGGCAAAAATCAGCCATTTGCTTTTAATATTGGTTTAAGCCCTAAGCCCAAGACATGTTTCATGAACTCTGCTCCCCAGCCCACCACCAACCAGCTCAGGCTCCTCTTACTCTCATGCAGCAACAAGGAATGTTTTATCTTCTACTGTCTGTCTCCACTTTCCTCATTCAAAGAAATAGGCTTTTGCAGTACCCATGATAGTTTTGCCCTGTCTTTAGCCCAGCTTGAGACAAACTTATCTTTTTTTTCCTGAGATTTACAGTTATAAGGGCATTACGTTCACCTGAATCTTCTGTCTGTACCCACAGAGTAGTGTAAGCTGGAGCAAGAACAGGTCCAGGGAGGACAAGGGGTGGGGAAATGGTAACACAGGTATCTCCAAGATGGGCGTTTCTTGCTGGGGGTTGCTTTGTGTATGTTCCAACTGCATTTCCAACAGCAAGGTGTGTGTGTGTGTGTGTGTGTGTGTGTGTGTGTGTTTGTGTGCTCGCGTGTGTGTTTCTGTGTGGGTAAGAGAGGAGACTTAGTGGAGGGGGGCAGATGCTTAAGATGCTTAGTCATTGCTTATTAGCCAGGGACTCCTGGTCAGAGCTTGGAAAGCTTCTCAGGGATCAGCCTCAGCCAAAGAACTGGGAGTAACCAGCTTCCCAAACAGCTTACAATAAGAGGTTTGAGAAAGCCATTAACTAGGAACACTGCTGATGGCAGCCCAGCAAAGAGAGAGCTTATTGCACCAGGTCCATCATGGATAATGATCTGTTTTTGGAGGGGAATCGGTACATGAGTGTTCAGACTCATGGGCCAAATTCAATCTTTGCAGAAAATACATGAACTAGAGATGTCGAGAAAGCTTTAGAGTTTCCAGAGATTTTGGAATTATAATAAAAATCTTCTGAATGTTTCAAATATTTACAGAGCTCAGCAGGTTAAAAAGCACTTTCATACTTATTATCACATTTGATTTTCACGAAAAATCATTGAAGTGGGCAAGGCAAGGATGATTCCCCATTTTACAGCTGGGGAAACTGAGGCTCAGAGCAGCTATATACCTTGATCAAGGTCCTACTTCTAGGACTACAATCCAAATGTCCTAATCAATCACATGGATGATTGATTGGGCTTTGAAGCTCTCTTATATTAATACTTCCTATAACAGAATACTTAGCTCACTGGTGGGTGGTTTAGTGGCTTCTTAAATGCATGAAGTATTAAAACCTAAAAGCCACAATCATTCAATTAGAAGGTAGTAAGGGCTGCAAACAAATCACCTAGGGATCTTGTTAACATGGCCTTCTGATTCAGTAGGTATTCAGGTGGAACCTGAGATTCTGCATTTCTAACAAGCTCCCAGAGGATACAAATGTTGCCAGTCCATGGTTCCAATTTGTAGTGGTAAGGGTTAAGGGGATATTGTCAAAAGTTGTTTACCTCGTTTTAATTGCTTTTCATGAATCTTAAACAAATGAACAAACAGAAACCCAAGACAATTCTAATCTATGTCTCCAGGCTTTCTGAGCTCTCATAGGTTAGCAGCAACGGAACAGTAGCTTTAATAGTAGATAATATTTTTTGAGTGCTTACTAGGTGCCAACCACTGTGCCAAATGCTTTGCATGGATTATTTTATTTAATCCCCACAACCCTATGAAATAGGAACTATTATTATCTCCATTTTTTTTTAGATGTGGAAGTAGGCTGAGAGAGGTGAAGTGACCTACTGCTATGGTTTGAATATTTGTGTCCTCTCCAAAATTCATGCTGAAATTTAATCCCCAATGCAACAGTATTAGAAGGTGGCACCTTTAGGAGGCAGAACCCTCATCAAGGGGATTAGTCCCTTATAAAAGAGCTAGAGAGAACTCGGTAGGCTGTTTCTTGCCCTTCCATCTCTTCTACCATGTTAGGACACAGCATTCACTCCTTTGGCCATGTGAGGCATTCACCAGACACCAAATGCCAGCACCTTGATCTTGGACTTTCCAGCTACTGGAACTGTGAGAAATATATTTCTGTTCTTATAAATTACCCATACTAAGATATTTTGTTACAGCAGCACAAACGGTCTAAGATACCCACCAAAAGGTAAATATATCACCCTTGATTCTGAGAAGTGAAAAGAACAAGTGACGATGTAACCATGGGTAAGACATCATGTAATGGTCATCTCAGCAACAATTAAATTCAATAATCAGAAAGAAGGGGAAGACCCTAAAAATTTGATGTTAAATTTAGAAATAAGAATTATGGGAAAAAAGAACACTTTGGGAACTTTGGGATGAAGAGTTTTATAAATGAATATACCCCCAGACAACTTGAAAACTACCAAAAATTTCTTATTACCATTCTGATCCACAAGTGTGCTGAGGACCAGGTATGAGCAACCCTTGGTGAGAAGCCTGGTTTGACAGTTTGGAAAAGTCAAAGGGGTTAGAGTAGAGAAAATGAGATCTTTACTAACTGGAAATATAGCTCAGGAGAAGAGAACAGAGAACCTACAAGGTCATATGAAAACTCAAAAGATGTTGTCCCCAAAAGACTCTGATAAGCACCTTGCCAGGGATCAAAGCCAAAGAAATGAACATAATCACAGATTGCTGGCACTAGAATGCCGTGAAAAAATTGTCTGGGCATTCTCTCTATTTTGTAAATGGAGAAACTGACTTCTAAAAAGTGGAGGGGGCTTGCCTTAGGACACATGGGAGTTAGAAGCAAAGCCAGGAATAGAACCCGAGCATCCTGAACTTCATCCAGTACATCAAAGGAAGGGAAGAAGTGAGCCAGGGAAGCCAGCCAGCAGGACCACTTGCTGGTCGTGGTGCAAGAGGTCTGTTCAGGGACAAAAGGGAGATACAAGGGAGTCTGAACATACTTATCCTCAAGTTGTCTTTTGGGGGAGGCACTCTGTAGTATTAAATGAAATGGTGGTAAATGTGCATGGTGTTCCAAGGACAGTTGACTAAATAAATGGATGTTGATGAATCACCAGGATTAGATGGCATCTACCCAAATGATAGGTAAAATTATGTAACAGCTGACCAATCATACAGCCTGTTCCAAACAGCTGTTCATGAGCCTGGCAGATTTGCAATGAGTCTTCTCTCCATGAGAGGTACTTTAAAGGGGAACCCAATCAACTTTAGGCTGGTAGAATCACTGAACATGTTAGGCAAGTGTAATGTATTGGGGGCGAGGCATCATTTTTACTGTAAATTAAATTAACCATCATTTGTATACTATTTTGTAGTTTTCAAAGCACTTAGGGTTAATCATGCCTAACAAATTAACTAGAATTCTTTGGGAGGATAACTATGCATGTGAACAAAGGAAAACCATGGATGTAATCTATTTAGATTTTGAAAAGGCCCTTAACAAGGTCCACACCAAACACTGTTTTAAAAAGTTAAGTCACCATGGAATTGTGGAGCAGTGCTTTGAAATGGATAGGGAAATGGCTTATAGGCAGGAAAGCACGAGTACAAATAAGTGGGAACTTTTCTGGAGAAGCATGAATAGTGGTGTGTCCCAGGGATCGGTGCTGGGACCAGTTAACATGTTGGTGAATCATCTGGGCAACCTTTAGATGACCATAAACTTTCCCAGGTAGCAAAATGCAAAGCTGACTTCAGTCTCTTTATGATTGTACTGACGAGCAGAGAAAAAATGAGTCAGAGTGAATTTGCTCAAGGAGTGGCCTCTGAAACCTGACTGCTCTTAGGGGAAGCCAGTTTGGGATGGTCAGTTGATAAATTTGACTCGTGACATCAAGTTGGGCGTAATGGTGGGGAAGCCAGACAGTAATGATTAGTAAACAGCTGGAGACGTGGGATGTTAGCGCAGGAAAGCAGTTGAGACTGGCAGTAACGGCTGTATAAATTACCCACATAGTAGTATAATAGTTAAATAATATTCATCGTAGCAGTATCCACAATAGCAAAGAAGTGGAAACAACGTAAATGTCCACTGCTGGATGAATGGGCAAAGAAATTATACATACATGCAATGGAATATTATTTAGCCTTAAAAAAGGAAGAAATCCTGCCATGTGTTACACCATGGAGGAAGCTTGAGAACATTATGCTAAGTGAAATAAGCCAGTCACAAAAGGACAAATACTGCATGATTCCACTCTATTTGAGGTTTCTAAAGTAGTCAAACCCATAGAAACAGATAGTAAAATGGTGGTTGCCAGGGGCTGGGGAAGGGGGAAATGAAGAGTTGCTGTTCAACAGACATAGAGTGTTAGACATACAAGATGAAAAAGTTCTATAGATCTGCTGTACAACAATGTGCATATAATTAACAATATTGTACTGTACACTCAAAAGTTTGTGAAGAGGGCAGGTTTTATGTTAGGTGTTTTTTACCCTAATTAAAAAAAATAAAGAAATCATAGGCTGGGCGTGGTGGCTCACACCTGTAATCCTAGCACTCTGGGAGGCCGAGGCGGGTGGATTGCTCAAGGTCAGGAGTTCCAGACCAGCCTGAGCAAGAGCGAGACCCCGTCTCTACAAAAAATAGAAAGAAATGATCTGGACAACTAAAAATATATATATAGAAAAAATTAGTTGGGCATAGTGGCACATGCCTGTAGTTCCAGCTACTTGGGAGGCTGAGGCAGGAGGATTGCTTGAGCCCAGGAGTTTGAGGTTGCTGTGAGCTAGGCTGACGCCACGGCACTCACTCTAGCCTGGGCAACAAAAGCGAGACTTTGTCTCAAAAAAATAAAAATAAAAAGAAATCATAAAGAAAATTGTTCAAAGAGGCAGAGTGGATAAGATCTGCATTCCCTCTGGAAAAGAGAGAGAAGATAGAGGGTTAACCTCTGGATAATAGCCAGTTTGAGAGCAGGATTAGGAGAAGAGCTAGTGACAGAAAGAGGCTGCAAGAGAAATAGGAGCATGCACTGTCGCAGAGGCCATAGGCAACAGGGTTTTAAGGACAAGGCTGTGTGCACCACAGGGGAAAGAGAATGGCGCTGGAAGTCTCAAGACCCGAGTTAGATTCCCAGTTCTTCCACTTAGAGAAATCTCATTTCTTTTCTGAGCCCCAGTTTTATTACCTGTAAAATGGAAGAACACCTATCCACATGAAAGTACTTTGTAAATTGTGATATGGAATATAAATGTGAGGGAATTTTTGTTGTTATTTTGCCTTTTTGATTGCAGCAGCACTGTATTATTTTTTCTATTGTTCTTGGTTTTATGTATCTCCTCAGTTGTGTGTCATAGCCTATCTATGTTAGACTGCATGTGAGGAAACAAAATACACATGACGTTTTAAGAAAAGAAGGTCAGCTAGTGGTTCTTCCCCTCAAAGTTCTAAGATCATTGGTTTTCACAAGACTCCCAAGCTTCCACTTCTTATTTTTCATTTCTTTTTATAACTAAGAAGAACCAAAGAAATCTCTAATGGGAAACAGAGCCAACTGATTAGGTCAGTTTATTTTAGACAATGAAAAACAGGAAGTTACCCTTTGAATCCACCCAAGGCCAGAGATGGAAAAAAATAGGCTGCCCAAAAACTTCACTTTTCTAGATTATAGTCTTTCCTTGAAGAGTTGATGGCATTGTGTGTTGCAGGGATTTTAGGGGAGTAATAGAGAACAGATTCAATTGATTTAAAAAAATTTTTTTTTTGGTAGAGATGGGGTCTCGCTATATTGCTCATGCTGGTCTCAAACTCCTGGCCTCAAATGATCCTCCCTCCTCGGTCTCCCAAAGTGCTGAGATTACAGGTGTGAGCCACTGTGCCTGGCCCTCAATTGATTTTTAATTCCTGAGCATCACCATATTTATCCCCAATTCAAGCCAGCGCCAATCAGTTACCTGCAAGGAAGCGGAGCTGATTCTTCACTTTCATCATTCCATCACCAGAGCCTCCGATGCACTCATCTTCATCATCACCGCAGTCTCCACTTTCAAGCCCTTCCTCATCCAGGCTTTTATCCAGAACTTTACCCTTGGGCACAGACATGGTTCTCAGGAGCTGAAAGAAAACAACCAGGAATATAGCAGCAGTTCATATTTCTCAGGAGGTCTAGACAGTGTGTTATTAACAGGAAGCATTAAAAATGTTCAACGAATTACACAGAAGCTTTTAAAAATCATTTTCAAATTTAAGAATATCACTGAGAATATCACAGGTATAAACTGCTTATTCTCTTTATAGTTTCACATTTCTGGATCTTTCCACAGCATTTGACACGATTCTCCACTCTTTCACTCTACTTACATCACACAGTAGCCAGAGTGTATATTGCATTAGATCTTCCTATACCATGATATTTAAGTTCCTAAAAGTCTCCAAGGTAGGAGACCTCACTGACGAGGAACTTAAGACACAATAGGCAAAGCTAGGAGAACACCAAGATCAGAAAGGATCCTTGCAGAAGCCTCCGATAACCACATTACAGTCACTAAATTATAACAATAAATGCTTCCTGTCAGATGAAGAGAATAGCAGTGCCATTTTATATACATTTTAAATGAATACTTATATAACTAATCATCACATCCTATGCTTTGATCACTAGAAAAGTTGTTAAAGATTTCCCTCTCCCCAAATTCCATTAAGACGCTTTTAAATTCATTTTGCTTTATTGTAGATAATATGCTTACTAAGAGGCAAGTTTGTTTTGCTTTCAGGTGTCTGGATTTTTAGTCACATGGCTAATGCCTTCCTAATTTTATGGGATGCCCACCTCCCAAAAGTCTGTCCACTGACCCAGAGATCCAGCCCACAGCATGAATGGTCCCTGTGGACAGTTGTCAGACTCTATCTTATTTTCACTCACCATCTCTCTCCAAGGCTTCACTCTAACATCCTCTATTTTTGCTCTGGCTTCTGCCCCATCACATATTTCTAGTCCTAAGTCTCAGTCCCACCCCTTACTTTTAAATGAAAGGCAACAAAACATGCTGGAGATACAGAAACTGAGATTTTTGTGATTGCGGAAGAAGTATCCAGAAAAAAAGAAATGCTGCACACGCAGGCGCGTCTTGGTTTCTATGGTTTCCATTGTCTCTGTTTATTGTCATGGAGAAGGATACTTTTATGTTCTCCACCTGTTATTTAGCTGCTACACTGAGATCTACTTGGAAAAATCTACATACCACAGAGAAACACGACTCAGCAGGTGTTTTAAAATTTTTTATTACTTTTTTTAAGCAAAGAAAGAAAAGCCCAAAAGAATATTCTTGTCCAACAACCTCCAATGGTGTTGGAGAAGCCAAGCCATCAACTATTTTGCACTCCAGCACCATGTCCATCTTGCTGCTCTAGTGCTTCCACTCTCTAACACTCCCACCTCCACCTCCTCCACCATTCATCGTACACGTCTAAATTTATAATATATAAATACAGTCTAGGATGACTAGACTAGTGGTTCTCAAACTTTTTGGTCTCAGGACTCCTTTTTTACTGAGAATCCTAGAGAACTTTTGTTTATACAAGTTTTACCTAACAATATTTCCTATCTTGGAAATTATAACTGAGAAATTTTAAAAATCATTTATTTGATGGCTCACTTAAACATTAACAATAATAAACCCATGATGTCATGGTGGTGCATGCCTGTAGTCCCAGCTACTCGAGAGGCTGAGGCAGGAGGATTGCTTGAGCCCAGGAGTTTGAGGTTGCTGTGAGCTAGGCTGATGCCACGGCACTCACTCTAGCCCAGGCAAAAGAGTGAGACTCTGTCTCAAAAAAAAATAAAATAAAATAAACCCATGATGTAACATAAGCATTTTAAAATGAAAAACAAACACATTTTCCCAGATATAAGAAAGTTTTTAGGAAGAGTGGCATTGTTTTACATTTTGGTAAATCTGTTTAAGGTTTGGCTTAATATAAGATAGCTGGATTATCATGTCTGCTTCTCCATTCAATCTGTTGTGATGTATTGCTTTGGTTGAATCATTTGCAGAAAATCCAGCCTCCCACAAATATGTAAGGGGAGAAGAGAGAAGTATTTTAGTAGACTTTAGAGATAATTGTGGATATTTTTCTTTGATAATACGTAAAAACTCAACACATAGTTGCAATGTAGAATATGAAACCATATGAATAAACATTTCATGCCCTTTTATATTAAAATATATTGATATGTTTTGAACTTTGAGTGTTTTGCTCATTTTATATCATCATTCATGGGTCATCTGGAAAATATTGGCTCCTTGATCTATGCAGGTCTTCCAAATGTTGACATCTTTCATTATATGATATTAAAAAATCAAATTTGTTAATATCGCCTCCAATCTCATCAGAAAAGTCTTTAAGTATAAAGAAGTTCTCAACTTCATGGTGGCAGATACAGTTTTCAGAAATTTTAGTTTTTTCTTATTCCTCTTGTTCCTTTCCAAGAAAATGTCTAGCAAATATTCACATCTGTATAACCATACTTTGTCCATGATTCTCTCGAGTAAAAACGAAAAATGAGGCTAGTTTATCTCACAGCTCAAATAATCTTATAAGTGCTTTGTCTTGAGACACACATTGACACACCATATAAATAATTTAAATGTACTTCCCATTTTATAACACAGAATATTAAAGAATAAGGTTTTATAAAATTAATAATAAAGGTTTAATAAATTAATAATTTTTATAACTTCAGCAATGATATCCTTAAGTGCAGGCGCCCTTTATTTTCCTACAAGTGTATGCCAGTGAAGAATATAATGACCACTAGTGCCACTGCTTTGATTCTTACTATGGTGTCAACAGTTGTACTTGCTATTGCTTTTGCGCCACTGATGCAAGTATTAACACAGTGAAAAAGACAACATCTTATTTGTGCTGTTGTACAAGTAGTTTTGACCTTGTGAATGCCTGGATTTCATGGACTCCCAGAGTCCATAAACCATTCTTTGAGATCTGCTAATCTAGCCTATAACATCACTTCAGTCCGACCAAAACCCCCATTCCTCCCCTTTACCATTATTTCTTATAGGAAAGTTGCTTTTGATATAAGCATTTTTACATTAACTTTCAAGAATGCATCCTTTGTGTATATCACGGAATACCTGAATTAAAAGTTTTTACATAAGGGGAATTTTGTGGTTAGGTACAGATTAGTGAACTTGCTATTTCTCAAGCTTATTTTTATATCTGTGCCTCTCATTAGTACCTTTGGTAAACATTAATTGAGAACATACCATGAACTAGCTGTTCTTCATTTCTGTCTATTGAACACCCTCCATACTTTCAAGTCACATTAAAATGCCGTATCCTTAATAAAGTCTTCCTGGTAGATGGTCATTATAGTTCTACTTCTCCCTCTTCCACTACTGCTCCTTTTACCTGTACCTCCTAAATACCACTCTCTGTATGCAATCTGGTATTATTTATTTGTACATATGATTTCTCTCTACTACCAGACTGTGAGCTGCCCAGGGGTTGCATCTTACATATCTTTGAACTCCTGGCATTTAAGGTAGTGTGTGGCACATAGTAGGCACTCAATAAATGTGCTATTGAACTGAAGCAAAATGAAGTAGTGTGGTATCTTTAATTCTTTAAAAGTTACTTCCACAACTTTATGAAAAAGGAGAAAGCCAAAGCCCACATTAATTATAGAAGAAGAACTCGTGAATGAGTAGCCAAGCCCTTTTGGACGACCTTGGCTAAGACCTGTAGCTAATATTTGAAAGACCATTTTCCAACCTGTGTACAATGCCCCCAGTATTCTTGCTAGCTCAGTTTAAAACAAAGTGCAATTAAAAAAAAACCCTTTAAAACTTTTGTCAGTGAGGCTACTTCTTTAGGACTTAAATCACTCCCATTTTGGAGACAACTTAAACATTGAAGAAGGATTATAATGTACTTTTAAAACATTTTACACAGACAGCTGCTGATGAGCCTGACCCTGACACATTAACAAAACAAATCCAAACCTAGAAAGCTATTGTTAATGCAAAAATCTTAAAGAAAAGACCGAAGCTCCAGATTGTTGAAAGAGAGGAAGAATTGCCAGCAAGGACTGTGGATTTAGCGTAGCCTGGAATTTGACCCGGAAATCAAATCAGCTAATTAGAGTTCACAATATTGACCTTTATGTTCCCTCTCTCACTCTTTACATTTTCTTTCAGATTGAACACTCATCTTATAAAAAGAAAATTATGAGGGTCTTGCACACAAAATCAGGTAACTTTAGGGGCCTAATGCTTTTGATTAATTGTTTGTCATTTTCCAAGGACAGTATCCTGTTAGCTTTTTAAAAGTCAAGGCTACAATAATGATTATTCATGTAAACTATCTTATTAAAACACAGGTCTGGACATTTCACTCCACTATCCCCTTAGCCATTTAACTGGCACTTCTGCCATGCATTGCTTTCCATATAGAGGACACCTCCTTAGCTGGGTGTGCACAAGGTCTTCACAGTCCAGCTTTTTCTATAGCCATTACCTTCTCTACAACTCTGTTTTAGCCACTGAGAATATCACAGTTGCCTAAGAATACAGTTAATTTTTATTTTACAATCTAATATTTTAAATAAATATCACGTATAATATAGAAAAGTGAGAGGAAAGAGAAACAAGGGGAAAAAATTCTAGTTCCCAAATTCTAATAAACAATGTTTGTGTTTTCAAAGGTAGACACTTTTTTATGCTTATGTTTAAATAAGCATAACTGAACTTGTGTTTTTGAATCAGATTGACTTGGGTTGAAATCCTGATTTTCTACTTATTAAACTTGTATTTTCAGACAAGCTGTTTAATCTCTCTGAACTTCAGTGTCCTCATCTGTAAAATGAGGGAAATAATGTCTGCCTCATAGAACTGCTGTAATGAGTAAATGTAATTAACGTAATGCTTTAAATGTGATAATGCATCTAGCGTGAAGGGAACTATCAAAATTTACTTAACCATTTTCCTAATATTGAATATTTAAATTATTTCTAGTTGTTTTGCTTTTATAAACAAAGATGTAATCATCAGGAGCATTCACATAACTCCTCCATGTGTTGGATTATTTCCTTAGTAAGATTACTGGTTCAAAGGGTATGTACATACTTACACACCATGGGAGTGAGTCTCCAACTTCCATAAGAATCACCTAGGATGCTTGTTAAAAATTAGGCTCCTTAAACTCTTATACACTGTTGATGGGAATTTAAATTAGCACAGCCACTATGGAAAACAGGATAGAGATTTCTCAAAAAACTAAAAATAGCATTACCATATGATCCAGCAATGCCACTACTGGGTATTTATTCAAAAGGATTCATTGCAGCACTATTCACATTAGCCAAGATAGGGAATCAACCTAAATGTCTATCAATAGATGAATGGATAAAGAAAATGTGGTATATATACAAAATGGAATACAATCTAGCCATAATGAAGAATGAATTCCTGTCATTTGAGGCAACACAGATGAGCCTGGAGGATATTATATTAAGTGAAATAAGTCAGGCACAGAAAGACAAATACCTCATGTTCTCACTCATATGTGGGAGGTAAAAAAATTGAGCCCATAGAAGTAGGCAGTATAATTGTGGTTATTAGAGGCTGGGAAGGGTACAGGGGAGGGAAGAGTAGAGAGAGGCTGGTCAACAGATATAAAATTATAGCTAGATAGGAGGAATACGTTCTAGCGTTCTATGACCCTGTAAGGTGAATATAGTTGACAATAATTTATTGTATATTCCCAAAAAGCTAGAGGAGAGGACTTTGACTGTTCATGACACAAATGATAAATATTTCAGATGATGGATATGTTAATTACCCTGATTTGATCATTACACATTGTATACATGTATCTAAATATCACTTTATATCCCATAAATATGTATGATTATTATGTGTCAACTAAAAAAAGGAAAAATGTTTTAAAAATTTTAATAAAAAATAAAATTGAAAGACATTCTGTAGGAAAAGGAAAAATATCTAAGATAATATGTATTGTAGAAGTAATATCATTTTAAATAACAAGTCATTCAATATGCAGTCATAACTCCCCCAAAATGCCTAAGAGAAGGCAGAGAGTATTATTTTTGTGTACAAACAATGTTGATGCCCTTCTTTTTTTTTTTTTTTTTTTTAGTGGAGACGGGGTCTCACTCTGTCACCCAGGCTGGAGTGCAGTGGCACAATCATAGCTCACTGCAGCCTGGAATTCCTGGGCTTAAGCTATCTTCCTGCCTCAGCTTCCTGAGTAGCTGGGACTATACAGGTACATGCCACCACACCTGGCTGATAGCTTATATTTTAGTGTTGATATTATACTTTTGATAACCATTCAATCATTTCTTTCCCTATAAATATTCAGGTCAAAAATGTGGTAAAATAAAAACAAGTAATGATTTTGAAAAATAAAAAGGCATAAGTAAAGTATAATAAAAAAAAATCAGGCTCACCGGCCCCACTCACTCACAAAGTTTCTGATTTAGTAGGTCTAGGGTGGAACACACAGATCTTGCAATTGTCTGTTTTTGGGTGGGTGAGGGGCAAGGTTCTCATTTCGTTGCCCAGGCTGATTTTGTGAATGCTTGGGCTAAAGTAATCCTCCAGAGTAGCTGGGACTACAGATGCATGCCTAAGTAGACCTGTCCTCCCCCCATCTTACTGTGAGTGAACTACAAACCACTCTTTAAGAAAGGTCGCTCCAGTGTTACTCTGCTTCCCAGAAACCCTCATAAACCATCTTTGGACAAGAGTCAACCTAAGCACCATGCATGTTGGAATCCATAACACGTGCTCTTCAAATCAATTCTTTTTCAAAGCAAATGCAATCTGACTATTTCCTTTTCACTTAGGTATAGACATCATGACATTTTGCCTTTGCAGTTAAGAAAAATACCCTTGTATAAAGGTGATTGATATCATTCATTTGATTAAAAAGGGGAACATTTAAAGTTAGCCTTGGTACAGGTACTCAGGGTTGTGTGATAAAAGGAAACAAAAAGCTTGGAATAATTACTTAAGAAAATTAGAAGCACAGTGTAAGAGAAAAAAGGCTTTCTAGAATATAGAAATTTCATTTTCTTAAAGCCATAACCAAATAACAAAAGGGCACTGCGGCATGGGACAATGTGATTTGGCGGAAACTCATTTTGTGCTTAGTTGACAGAAGAACAAAGATCAAAGGACATACTTGTTGTTCTTAGAGGGATCAAATACGCTGAAATTAGACCAGTGAGAGTAGCAACTCTTGATCTGTCTATATGGTATAAATAACGTGCCTCTTGGAATTATCTTGATTGCAAAGATATGAACCTTATCAGCCACACACTGCGCTGGGGTTTAACATGTGTTCTCTCACATAATCTTCAAATCCTTTCAACCAGTCTGTGTAACAGGGAAGACTGCCATCCTCATTTCTCACATTAAAGGAGGACACCAAAGCTCAGAGAGGGCACACAAGACTTGACCAAGTCATTGAGGAAGTGATAGAGATCTCATTAAAAATAATGTCTTCAGCCCCCAAGTCCAGAACCCTTCAAGAAAAATATGTGTCTTAGGCAAAGATATCAATTAATAGGGCCTTCACTTTGCCTTCTTTCCATCTTGACTGCCTTTAGCTCAGTAATTTCCAATTTGATCCCATTTTTCAGATGTTAGGTGTTAACTATAACTTGATGGGAAAGTCTTTCCCCGTTGGGTGGGAGGACCAGGAGGGGGAGATAAGCACCAGGCATTGAACAGCTCCGGATGCCTCCTGCTTGTCTTCCCCAGCCTTCCCATCTCCTGTGTCTTAAATAACCAAACTATCTCATCATGAGCGGGTTTGTTTCGAAAAGCTTCTGACAGCTGGTTAGGATAGAATGAAAAATTCCATTACTGCTGCTACATGGCTAAGAGTTTTCTTGACTTTAAGCTCTTCAGCATTTTAAAAAATAAAGGATAAGCAACAAAATAGATACTGCAAATATGGGGCTTGGTACATATTTTGAGGATTTAGCTGGATTTATCTCTTTTGGCCACTCAAATACCTTCTCTAGGCATTTTTTAATATCTGGAATCCAGGTTACATTTTAAAGCTATTAAGCTGGGCTTATAAAACTGATTTTGAACTATTTGGATGCTCAGCTTTGTACAACCTGCAAGGAATGCTTTGGGGGCCTGGCTTTCCATGTCCACAGCAATGTAAACACATGCTTTACTGTTTGTATTTGAGTAGCATAAGCTAATGGGAAACAAATGTGGTGACTCCAATGAATCCCAGCCTTTTTGGAATGCCATTATTATTTATAAGTTGTGCACATCCACAAGGCCTAGCACGTGACCTCTTCTTTGCGTGCACTCTCTCTTTGAACGAATGCACCAAACCACAGCCACAACTAATTGGAAACAATTGCAGCTCCACACATTTGAGACAAAGCCAGAACCCAAATGCATAGGGCTAGAATTAATGGCTATATATCCACTTCCCACATTGGGTAGGCAATAAAGTATAGCAGTTAAGGGCATGAGCTTTGGAATCTGACCAGCATGGATTTGAATCTCTACTCAGACTATTCATTAGCTGTATGACTTTGGGCAAGTCACTTAACCTCTCTCAGCTCAGTTTCCTCCTTTGTAAAATGGGGAATGATATCACTTATGAACTTCACAGGGCTGTTAAGTATTAAATAAAATAGGACCATTCACTTTTCATAGTCCCATGTATTTTTCCTTCAGAGAACTTTCCACAGTTTGTAATTATATATTCCTGGTTGCACTTCCATTAGACTAACAGAAGGGAAAACAGTCCGTTCGATTGTCAGTGTCTAGCAAAGTGTTTGGTACAAAGTAATGTTCAGTAAATATTGATTAAATGGATGAAAGAGCAAATAAATAGAAAAATGCATGCAATGTGCTTAGCACATTGCCTGGCAAGGTAGTAAGCAAGTTCTTGGACATGTTAACTTTGCTACTCAGGATAATGATGATGAACTTGAGGAGGAAGAGGGGAGGAGGAGGAGGAGGAGGAACAGCAGCAGCAGCAGCAGCAATCTCAGCAGCAGACATGAAGAGCTTGCTACAAATGCCTTGTAAGGCAAAACAAGTAACGCTCCATCGCCACACAGAAAGAAGGCTGGGTGGAATTTTTGTGAGTCTGAGAAAACCCTTCTGGATGTTCCCAGTAAGATAAGGGTCTGTGCACCAAGGATGCAGGCAGAGATGTTTAATAACAAAGAGCAGAGCGCTGCTACAGGCTATGCTTGCACATGGCATCAGCAAGGCCATCAGCAAGGTCACTGGCACCCACAAATGCTTTTGTCTGGGCCTTGCTTCCCCATGCACTTCTGATCCACAGCACCCACTTTCTCTACCACTTCTGCCATCCCCAATTCTTTCTTTATGTTTGCGAATGTAGTGCTGAAACTTACAAAAATAAGTCTCCCAATTAATAAATGTCTGGATAGTAAAACAAACCAGGATGTGAAAGAAGCAAACCCAGAATGGAATTAAAGCTATTTTGATGGGACTCCTTCCCCAGCCATAGAAATGGTTCTCTGCAGTTTTAGGAAGCTATCCACTACCTCAAAGTGGAAAATTTCCAATAATATTACCAATAGCCTAGAACTGTATAAAGTTTCATTTTTTTTCCCAGAGGAAGCACAACATGGTGGCTAAAGGCTCATATTCTGGAGTCCGAAAACTTGGGTTCCAATCTACCATATCATTTACTAGCCTTGGTTCTGTAAACAAGTTATACTTTAACCTTTCTGAGCTCTGTGTTTATTTTCTATAAGATGGATATATTAATACCTGTATCTATCTTCCACATTGTGTAATTATGGGAATTAAATTAGCTAATTTGCGTAAAGCACTGAACTTAGTATCTGGCACACAGTTAGTGCTCACACGATTATGTATTAATATTATTTATCAAAACTGCGTATTTATAAAATGTAAATTTCCAAACAAGATGAATTCTGAATTTTTTTGTATAGGTTAACATTCAGTTATGACCTGGGTAGGGCTGAATTTGTGGAACTCTGTAGACCCTCAACCAATTTTAGTTATTGTGTCATTACTACTAGCATTTCATTATTTTTATAATGAAAAGCAGTTCCATACCTGTTCTCTCAGGTGATCTACACAGGATACTTGTGAGGCAGCAGACAGGTATTATTAGCCTCATTTTACAAATGAGGAGATTGGAGTGGAGAGAGATGTGAGGAAACATGTCAATTTCTAGCCCCAAAACTTTCAGAGTAGCCACTGCAAAGTTGTCAGGATTTGGAATGGGGCCAGAGAGAGGGGGTTTTATACTCCAGCATTAACTTGGAAAGGGCATGGCCTTGGGACTTGCACAGTTCTTAACACATAGTAGGTGCTCAGGACATGCTCGATAACTGAATCTATGGGTTAACAAACTAAATAAGCAATTTATTCACTGACTTTTGAGTTCTCCCAAGCTCTGTCTCTTCAATCCTGGTCTGATATGCCATTGCTGTTGCCCTGGTATAATGATAGCCAATTCCTGCCAGGGAGCCCTGCATCCACAGTTAGACAGCTAGATAGCTGCACAGACAGACCGAGTGACTGACTAGCTGCGTTCACTTTATTGGGCTATCCTGAGAGTAAGGCACTATATTCCCCTCCGAAAAACGGAGGCTCCTCCCCTGACAAAGTGGGGTAAAGTCAAGAGGAAGGCAGACAATTGATCTCCAGCCTTACTAGAATAAAGTTCAGTTTAAGGAGCCAAAAGTCACACAAAGTACAGTTGCAGTTATAAGGCTGGAGCCAAGATTGGCCTAGTCCCAAGAAGCTACCCAGATCAGGCTGATATGCCAGATGTGGCAGCAAAGTGCAAACACACGGCAAAGCATCCTTGGAGACCACCAAGTCCCCCTTCCTTCTGAAGGTCTCTGACCCTAGCTACCCACTTTGTTGAAGATTAGTGATGCTTTGGTCCCTATATCAGTTTTAAACTGTTGTGAAAAGCCATAAGGACAAAATATAACTTTTTTTTCTGGGAGGAAAGTCTGCTTTGAAGATGGCTGTGGAACCCCACAGCCATGCTCGGTTTCGAAAGAAATCACCTCAGTTAGATGAGGGCCACCGACAGAGGGCAAGGGTCCCAGGGTGAAAGTATACCAAGATATTACACATTTCCTTAGGGAACTGAGGTTACACAGACATGATCTGAGCATTTACTATTGTCCGAGTGCATAAATGTGATTCATTCCAAATAGACATCTTGTGGTTATACTTTTGGGAAATGAGAATTCTTGCCTCTAAAAATAACCTCTGTGTATGAACCACAGCAGCCATGTCATCAAGCATTGGGCCTGAAGAGTCAACCTCAATGACTGGGTGACAACAGTTCTTCCAGAAGGCCTCTAGCCCACTGAGGATTAGTGAGATGCCTCTACTTTCTCTGACAAAGCTTCCTTCCTTTAAAGCTTAGGTCTAGATCAGGATTTATAAGCAGGTTTTCAGTGAAAACAGTTTTCCTGCTCTGGTGTACAATTTGAAAAATATGAATTTTTAAATATGCTGCAAATAATTAAGGCTGCATTGTATTATTCTGAAGTATAATAAATAACCTGGGGCATATGGTACAAATAAACGAGCTGGGATTTGATGAAAAACTATATTCTGAGTTTCTAGTTTCCTTGGAGGTCAGGGAGTTTCAAAACTCTCCCTTTCCAAGTTTTAGGCTACAGAATCCTAAGGGGGAAATGGGCTCTCACAGGAAAAAGGAAACATGAGTAAAATTATTACAATATTCATATCTAATCATATACTTTTAAAGGTTGAAACAGAAGTAGCAAAAGAATGGTACCCTTGTATACTTTTTAGCTTTACTCCTAAAGTAAACATTAACTTAAGAAATGCTCAGGTAATTCTTTTAAATATGAAAAATAGGGACATGCCCTAAAATAGTGCTTTGTTTGGTAAATATGGCATTAAAAATGCTAAAATAATTGGCTCTTTCTCAATTTGGCATGTATAGGTTTTGTAACACTTTGGTCACAGAAGACCACTAGAGCACCGGACTCTTACATGGGGCTTTGACAAGCCTAGTTATGTACTGCAGCTACCAAATGATTAAGTACTTCCTTGCTGTAGTGTAGTTTTCTTTTTGGTACCTCAAGTGGTTTGAATAGTGCAGTCAAACGGTGGACGAAGGAATGTGGAGTAGAACTGCTGGTATTCTCCAATAGGAAAGGAATTTGAGCACTGCCTTTTGGTAACTATTTAAGACATTGTTTTAAAGCATATCACTGAACACTGTAGTTGAACTCAAGCTTGGCCATTCATGCTTTGAATATATTCACCACTTTGTTAGCATCCCATATTAGGTCAGACGGTCTTTTAACAAAATTTGCAGTCATTTTACATCTACTTATTATTGATATTGGCAATCACGCTCCCAATTTTAGCTCAGTCCATTCTAATATATCCTTATATGGTTTTTCATCCAGTTGTAAAATTTTCTGCTGGGTTGACTGTACAAGCTTACAAAATAAATTTCTACTTAATATTTGCCTAAACTAACCTTCACAAAATAATTGCTACTTGGCATTTGCCTAAACTAACCTTCACATTTACCTTTCATCCCCTAAACAAAACACTAGTTTATTTAGTGTATCTAAACTTTAATTAAAATATTTATTGAAACATGAAAATATAGGAGATAGAAACTGAACTCTATATGCTTGCCTTGGGGTTGCATATCTTAGGTTAATTTCACTTCTCTGAAATAAATATAGAGTTGGATCCTAGTTCAGATAAATCATTTCCATTCCCATCTGGATCTCTCTCATCATTGCTTCTTATTCTTGATTTCCAAACTTCATCAAGCATTTCTCCTATTGGCTCTGCCTAGGAATCCATTCGTCAGACATACCCCTTGTTTTTCCTAAGAAGCTTATTAGAATTTAACCACAAGGTCTGGGAAGAGCATCACATAATCAAGTCTAGCTAATTTGTACTCATTGTTGGGTAGAGCTTGATCTCATGCTCTTTTGGCTAGGTATATGTTGGTAGAGATTATGGTGACTTATTTTCTCTGTTGGCCCCATTTGGTGGATAGGTTGTGCACATTTTGCTTGGTCCTGGGACTGAAGTGCTTGGCTGACTGTCTTACCTGGATTCTTTCCCTATCCCACAACATTATTTGGTGATGATGGTGGTGACAGAGTGGCAAGAATAGGAGAATGTAAATGTGGGAGAGAAAAATGACAGCTTATAACAGGCTACAACCAACACACACTTAGAATTCCACCTTTCTTTATTTCTCTTTACTGAGTTTAGTAGGTAAGAATGTCTTGACCAGTTTTAACATGGGTTTTTCCACCATACTCTGAGATTCCCTGTAGTCATATTCAATTAACATTTGTTAAATAAACATCCATTTCCTTCCCCCATAACATTTATCTCCCTTTTGATAGACCAGGTAATATACACACATTCTTAGCATCGTGTACGTTCAACACAATTCTGGATATAGCTATGGTAATTTCCATCTTTGAAGAAAACAGCTTGAATGCCCTAGCTAGATGCAACAGGAAAAAAGATGGTTGGGAAACAGTACTTACCTCCCAGAGGATGGCATCTGGGATGAGAAATGGAGATATTAGATGCACTGGGCACCAAAAAGTGCTCAGCATTATATTTAACACCTTACTAAGGGAATTAGCAGATAGTGGGGAAGAAAGTCATAAACTTGGAATGGTAAGTGAGTTAGAAAGGACCTGAGTGATCATATGGCCAAATCCCCCCATTTTATAGGTAAGGACAGCAAGCCCACACAAATAATAAATAGTAGAGCTTCTCAACTAGTGTTACAAATAATGCTATATTTCTGCTTAATCCTTGGGAATATCCAGGAGAATCAGTTGAGGGCAGGTAAAGTGAAAAAGAAGCAAAGGAACTTGAGAACTACAAAATGAGTTTAAGTCTGGGAAGGGAAAAATGAGGTTCTTCTTCCTGAATCCTTAGCCAAATCTCACAAATCACAGGCTAGGAAGAAAAACGGGGTCCCTGGGGGCACATCACAGCCAATTTCCAGGTTGGCATGAGTGTAGTCACAGAACATCGAGTCCGCCTTCAAGAAATACATAGTCTACAAGACATTCTCTTCTAGAAGGTGTGGAAATGTAGTGAAATAAAACCAGTTCAGTACAGGATGAGGAAAAGTCTTGGTTCCTACACTCAAATCATCAACTCCTACAACCCTCCAAAGTCCTCATTCTCATCCACTCCTGATAAGGTGGATAAATCAACCTGCCAAAGTATAGGCACTTCCTTATTTTCTCCTACTCATTTCCTCCTGCCTATTCCCGAGTAATTCCAGCATCTTAGAGAGGCTTAATCATACAGAAATCCTTTTATTCAATTACACATAATTCCATTGTGTTTCCTACTCTTTGTCTTACACACATTTAAGCATTTGATCAATTTTGTTAATATAAATGGTAAACTCCTAAGTTATGGTGGCTTTCAGCTAAACCAAAATGTCAAATATGTTGCTGCCCCAAAGATTAAATTTGGTGGGATGGTTATAATTTATACATCTTTAAATAGCAACTATATTTAAGGACTACCCTGACATTTCAGATGGTCGACATCTTGTGTTTTCATGTTTCCGAAAAGAGGCAGGAACATATACAGTGCAAGTTGTATGTAGTGATCCCACAAGTTTGAACTAAATTCTAGCATCGCCATCTGTGACTTGGCAGTGCAGAGACCTTTTGCCATAAATGCACCACCCACAACATCAGAGACAGTGTGCCCAACAAATTCACACACTTAGGTATTCACACTTATGCAAATACCTTAATAAATGAAAATCAAATACATAAATGCCTTAACAAGTAAAATAAAACCTAGAGGGCCACAGGGATTTTGAGGAGGCTGCTGTTACTGCTAACTAAGTCCTTCTCCTTCCCTAAACATGGCCCCACCCTAGCTTGACTTCTGTTTCTAAGTATACCATCCAGAAATAAGATTTATTTTTCATAAATTCAACTGGGGAAATAGTTCCTTTACTTTTAGTATTAAGACATTAGCTTCTTTATATAAGTCAAATGTTTACACTTAGAAACATTATCTTGCTATTAGACAAGCACAATTATTTACTATATTGCTTTGTGAAATTTCAACTTTCTAGATCTATGGTAAATAATTATCAAAGCCTGTTATTTCTCACATTTCTTTCTCTCTAATTCTCACCACTCTGTCTAGTTGACAGGGAAATAACAAAGAAATAGCACCTTCAACTGGACAAGGTGGGTCTTCTCTACCTGCTTCTCCTCAAAGGACCTAGTCTTTTCAAATGGCTGAATACCCAAAGTCTTCCAATTCAATCATCTAACTGGGCTATTTCTTTCATGCTTCTGGTCCCCCACCATGCTAAAACCTATCTGTTAATTCACTCAGAATCTTGTTCTTGGTGGTATAATTTTCCATATTTATCAAATGGAGATAATGTCACCTACCTTATATGGCCTGTCATGAGGAAATAATTTAGCACAATGTCTTGGCACACAATAGACAGTCAATAAATGTCAGATTCTTTTGTCTGTTATTAACAAAACATAATGGTTTAAGATATGACTCCCTTTGGTAAACGGTATCTTCCCAAAGGGCTTTATATAGGGCCTTCTGGGGGGAATAGCTCATTCCATAGAAATGATAGGCAAAGGAAATTGCAGAGATTGGGGTACACTTGCGGAAGAGAAATTTTGGTGTGAGCGGGATATCTCTGTGTATCTATGCATTCACTCTACATGGACAGTTGTCTACTTCCCTTGTCTTCAAACTTTAACTCAAATTCCCCATATTATAAGGAAAAGGTTTTGGTACCTTACAAATCAAAACATTAAAAGAAAAAAAAATCAACTGAAATAAGGGAACATGTGAAATAAACCTGAATACAAATGAACTTCTCTCAAATGAAGAATTCTCTTAGGAGCCAGAAATAAATCTAAATATTTATGGCTTTTGGTGGATGTGGCTATTCTTCCACTTAGTGTGTTTCACCAAAAGAATTTAATAAAAAATGTTCCAAAAGCTTTTACAAGAATTTTAAATCAATTTTAATAACTGTTTGGAACAATATCAAAGACAAAAATGAAAGAAACTAAACTGAGTTTGTACATAAAAAAACATAGGGGAATTATGAATGGCAGCAGGCTAAGTGTAAAAGACAGGGGGACATATAAAACATATGGAAAGAGCTTTGCCATAGGAGTTCCCATTTTCTCATTTGTCAAAAAAGAATAAAAATAATCTTTGCCCTGGCAAAAGCACAGGGTTGCCTTTAGAATCAAATGTAATAAACCTAAATAAGTATTTTGAAAACTTTAAAACATGACAGTAGTTTTTGAAAATACAATGTTCCCAAAAATATCAACTAACTTCACAAGCATCTAAATTACTTTCTGATAGACAAATGGAGATTTTAAAAAGGTAATCAAGGGGAAATATGGCTCTTACACAAAGAGGAAAAAGCAGTTAATAGAAACTGTCCCTAAGGAAGCACAGACATTGGACTTACTAGACAAAGACTTTAAATCAGCTATTTTAAATAGGTTCAAAGAACTAAAGGAGATCATTTCCAAAGAATTAAAGATGTGTTTTATAAATGATATCAATAAAACAATAGAAATTATAAAAAACATCAAAATAGAAATTCTGGAGTTGAAAAGTAAAGTAGCTGAAATAAAAATTCACTAGAGGGATTCAACAGCAAATTCGAGCAGTTAGAAGAAAGAATGGGGAAATATGAAGATACATTAATTGATACAATTTAGTATGAGGAAAATAGAAAAGAAAGAAGAAAAATGAACAGAGCTTCAGAGTCCTGTAGGATACCATCAAGCATATCAACACATATATAAGGGATATCCCAAAAGGAAAGGAGAGAGAAATAGGCAGAAAGAATATTTAAGACATAATGGCTGAAAATTTCCTAAATTTCATGAAAAACATGAAGCTATGTATCAAAGAAACTCAACAAGCACCAACTAGGATAAATTCAAAGAAATCCACACCTAGATATATCAGTCAAACTGCTGAAAGCCAAAGACAATGAGAGAATCATGAAAACAGTGAGAGAAGAGATTCATCATGTACAAGCGATCTTCAATAAGATTAACAGCTAATTTCTCATTAGAAGCCAGTGAGCCTTCTGGCAGTGAGATGACATATTCAGAATACACACACACACACACACACACACACACACACACACACACCTGTCAATCAAGAATTCCATTCCCAGGCCGGGCGTGGTGGCTCACGCCTGTAATCGTAGCTCTCTGGGAGGCTGAGGCGGGCGGATTATTTGAGCTCAGGAGTTCGAAACCAGCCTGAGCAAGAGCGAGACCCCGTCTCTACTAAAAATAGAAAGAAATTAATTGAACAACTAAAAATATATAGAAAAAATTAGCTGGGCATGGTGGCGCATGCCTGTAGTCCCAGCTACTAGGAGGCTGAGGCAGAAGGATCGCTTGAGCCCAGGAGTGTGAGGTTGCTGTGAGCTAGGCTGACGCCATGGCACTCACTCTAGCCCGG
>CAUYSK010102803.1:0-23006 GCA_963575035.1 Avahi laniger
CTCGGGCAGAACGAGCAGGCGGGCGTGAGAGGTGAGGGCAGGGCCCACGAGAAAAGTCACCTGCTTGCCTCCTGGGCCGGCTTCCCCCCAGCTCAGTGCCCCGTGGGCAGCGGAGGGACCTGGAGGAACGAGGGACCCCAGGCCCCCCCCGGGAAGGCCACAGCGGGCTGCTGGCGGCAGAGGGCTGGCGTGGGCTTCCGCAGAAAGCAGACCAGGCAGAAAGAGCAAGTCTATTCTCTAAAAAAAATTCCACAAACATGGAAAAAAACTAAAAATGACTATTTTGTCCAGCAGAGGGGATGACACATAATAGACAAAGCTTCTGATGTAGTCTAGCTCAACGAGGACGGGTAGCCAGGTCTCTGCTCTGCAGAGAGAGAGGGAGGGGAGGGGGAGGGGAAGGAGAGAGAAGAGCGTTTCCTGTTTGTCTGGCAACGTCTCCTTCAGGCTCTTATCAGGATGGGACACCACATGTGCTTTGGGGTCACAAGAGAAGAGGAACAATAGGAAGGAGAGGGTTTGCGTAATCAGGAAGGACTATGGGGAAACGCAAATGACAGGTGGGTGTCCTTATCCCTCAGACACAGCTTGACTCCCCCATCTCATGCGTGAGGAGGCTGAGGTTGCAGGGGCAGAAATGGCGTGTCAGCGGGAGCCTGGGAAAGAGCCAGCGCCCCCACCACAGCCCCCGTCGTGACAGTTAGAGGCAGCAGCGTCACATACCTGCACCAGGCCGATGAGGGCTCCGCCTGGGAACAGGAAGGAGGGGCTTGGTGACTCACCCCGTGCACAGCACCTGTGCGAGGTGGGGAGGAACTTCCACACTCCCGGAGGATACCTGCTCAATTACAACTGTTTATAAAGAAACAACTGCCACCCTGTCACCCTGCCACATCCCACTCCCTGAGAAGGGTGATCTTGAAGCCCTGGAGGAGTGGGAGGCACCGCGAGTCCTCCCTCCGGGGCTCCTTCTGGGGAGAAGGAAGCAGTCAGGCCATCTTTTCTGAACCAGCAGCCTCGGGATCGGTATTGGTTCAGGGCAGAACACTGCCATGCCTTGGGCACGACCCCGAAGCACTTGCTAATATATTCGTCACAGAAGTTGGATGTAAATCAAGACCGGAGCGTTGGAAGCCGCGGCCAGATGCTGGGAGACGCGGCAGCCGCGGCCGTCCACTGGCTGTTTTCCATGCGCTCAGGGGAAAGATTTTTCTAAGTCGAAATACAGCTCTGGCTCAAAAGTTCTTAGAGAATGTAAGAACGGAGGCTTCCGGACTTCGGTCGGCATTGTGTTTGGGGGTCTTTTCAAAATCTGGCAACTCTGCTCAGTCCGGGGACTCCCTCAGGCGGGGACCCTCTTCCCCGGCCTCTAAGATGGGTCGGAGACCACGTCCCTCGGGTCTCTTTCCCGCCACTTGAGGCGTTCCGGAAAGCTCCTTTCATGGGGACGGAGTGCGGGTGTCAGAAACGCTCTCAACTAAGTTGGTAAAATCCTCTGAGAAGAACATGGGGAGGAAACAAGGAAAAACAAGTTCGTGATTTGCTCTCAGATTAAAGGAGGTGGGGAAAGAGGACGACAGGGAAGGAGAGTGTGCAGGAAGGAAGGCGGCGCGTGGCCGCTGCGCCTGCCCAGAGCCCCTCGGGTTGCGGGATGTCCTTCCCAGCTGCCAGGTGTCGGCTCACAGCTGCCTGGTAGCCTCGGTCCCCACACCCCACGTGGGACAGCGCAGGGCCATCCCTGCTCTGGAGCTCCCGTGGGGTGGCCGAGGCCTTTGCTGTGGCTGCCTCGTGGCCCAGTCCTGTCTCCTTCCCTCCCCAAGGGCTGCCGTTCCCGAGTTGTTTCCAGGAAACTTCCTGCACACAAATCTCCATCTCCTAAGACGGGGGTGTGGGGGAGGTTTTAGCGTTTTTAAAGGGTGGACGAATTTTATCACGTAGAAAAGGCATGTGTCTATATAGCCAATGTGTGTATATAGCCCTGGAACACCCTTGGTGGACTCATCACCCGTTCAGCATTAGTGCATATTTCTGGATTTATGCTATATATCCCAGCTATTCCTAGAGTGCTGTCACGTGGCATCTTTTTATCTCTAAAGCAGGATCATGTTTTTTAACTTTAACTTTTTATATCTAAAGACAACTTCGGAGATTCTATTAGATACCTAGGATTAAGTCACTGAATTACTTTAACTATGAATGGCTTTTTTGGCATTCAAATGGAAATGATCTCCATAGTTTCTTAATTTTTTTCACTTAGTATAGTGAATTATTTTTTACATTTTTGCTCTCTTTTACCCCTTGCCGAATTGTGTTCTTGCAAATATCATTTCAATTACTTTTTCTTCCTTTTCAAGTGGACAAGGAAGCAGTCCGGCAGGGGGCCTGTGTCTCAGGACGAGAGTCCACGTCTTCTCAACTGGAGTTTAGGGCCAATTTCTCCAGCGGTATTCCCTCCAGTTACCATGCAATGCGCCTCCTGGAATGTGCAAGAAAGCCAAGAAAAAGTACATTAAATTGAACCTACTAATTCTCTTCAAAATCCTTGATTTCAAACGTACATTTATTTACACACCACACAAATGCTAATATTGGTGCTTTGGTTTTTCCTCTACGCACATTATCCTTTCCATTCAAATAATGAAAACTGCTCAAATTAACAAGTCAAAGAAACGTGAGTGTCCTGTTTCCTATGTACAATTGTGAATTTTAGAGGTTCATGCTGTTGTGCCCAATACTGTCTCGCAAAGTGCATCAGAGCCTGGACTGAAGCCCCTCAGCCTGGGTTCAGATGCCAGCTCTGTCACTGGCTAGCCTCAGGCAAGTCCTTTAGCGTTTCTGTGCCTCAGTTTCCTCACCTGGGAAGTGGAGATGATAGTATCAGTACTAATCTCATAGGGCTGGATGTAAGGATGACGTGGATTAACTCTCAAGTGCTTGGACCAGGGCCTGGTGTGCAGTCACGCCGCGTTAGCGTGGAGTCCCAGACCCCGCTGAGAGCAATGGTGAGCACATAGGTCTTTGTCTGTCTTCAGAGACCACGGTAGTTATTAATGTTAACAGGCATGTGGCTTGAAAAACCGTTCTTTTCCCCAAATTTTAATGACACCAGAAACATCGAAACTAGGCTCTCCAGGCGATACACTTCTGTCTCTTTAGACTCTGATTATTCTTCCTCTCGACTCAGTTTTCTGAATCACACCATCTTGCAATGATTTGCTTCGCTTCCATTCTGTCATCTCTGTAGCTCCGATTCTGATTTTGTGTTATCCGGTCTAGAAGCGTCTTAACTGACCCACTCACTTCCATGCCTGCAGCAGTCCAGACCGTCGGCGTCTCGCCACCGTCCCGCGTGTGTTCTAGACCCTCCCGACTCGGCTCCCGCCTGCCGTTCCCGCCCTCCCCACCGTTGCCGACATTTCCCCGTCGAATCGGGTTCCTTGTCCATTTATTCTTTCCTTCAGTCGGTGCTGACTGGGGGGTTCGAAAGCTGGACTCTGCCCTCGAGAAGAGCGCTGTGGAGCGGGGAGATAGAAGTCACTAAATCCTAGGATTAAAATCGCTAAATTCATTTGCGACCAAATTGCAGGAGCAACAAATCTTGCCTGAAGGGGGGAGAGGGGTCGCGAAGTCCACACGGAGGGTGAGGTCAGGACAGGATGGCGCAGGGCAGAGCTCTCCTTTACAGCTTTTTTGAGGTGCACTTGAGGTCTAACAAACTGCATATCCCAAAGTGTAAAATCTGGTAAGTGTTGACCCTGTGAAACCATCACACGCTCGAGAGAAAGAGCACATCCGTCGCCTGCAGTGTTTCCTCCGGCCCCTTTGCGACCTCCTTCTCCCGCACCCCCTCCCAGGCAACACCGGATCTGCCTTCTGTCACTTGGGTGAGTTTGCATTTTCTAACATTTTACACTAAAACATCATTCATTATATACTTTTTTTCTTTGGTCTGGCTTCTTTCGGCATAATTATTTTAAGATTCACCCATGTCGTAGTGCGCGTGGGTAGTTTGTCCCCTTTCACTGCTGAGCAGTCGTCCGTCGTGTGGATACAGCACATTCGTCCATCCGTTCACCCGCCGATGGGCATTCGGACTGTTCCTGGCAGTCGGCAATTACAGACAAAGCTTCTGGGAACATTGCTACGTGAGTCTTTATATGGAAATACATTCTCATTTCTCTTGGGTAAATTCTTAATGAAATGTCTGGGCCATATGGTAGCTGTGTGTTTTACTGTTACGAAACTGCCTATTTTCCAAAATGGTTGTACCATTTGACGTTGCCTTCAGCCACACGTGGAAGTTCCAGGGGTCCCACGCAGGAGGGTTTTCTTTGATAAGGCAGCAGCATGAGGGTGAGCATCAAACCGTCCCAGTGGCAGAAGCAACTGGGCAAGTCAAGAGATGGGGTGGGCGACAAGGCAGAAATTTAGTCTTAGAGCCGCTCACAGAGGGCTTTGGTGTTCGGAACGTAGTAATAGACTCCACACGACGGAAACTCATGGAAGGCTCTGTCTGCCTCTGTCTCTGGACATCCCGTTTGCTTTCCCATCTTCACGTTCTTCTCTCCCTCATGCTATTTCCTTCCTTAGAACACACCCATCCACTGTCTCGGTAACGTCTAGGAGCAGTTGAAGGCCCGACTGAAATGGTACCTTGTCTTCAAGTTGGCCCGTCAACCCTGAGTTCCCTTAACCATCCCTCTGATGGTCACCCGTGGCCCCAAGTCACCCATGGCCCTAGTCACCAGTTCCAGGTGATCCCCCATCCTGTGAGGTCTCTGATGGACGAGAGAGTGTGACTTGTTCATGCAACACTGCCCACAAGATCAACCAATCCCTACAGAGGCTACATCTCTAGACACTTTTCTTTTGGTATTATTTTTGAGGAAAGTCCAAACTAATGTAACTTTTAAAGTCAACAGAGGTATAAATCTCATTGCTCATTTTGCCAGAACCAAAGTGAGAAGATGTGGACTGAGGCCAAGGAGGAGGAACAATGACTTCGCCTCTCTGCCAGCTTTCACTGGCTTAACCATCTCGTCCTCTACCTTTTTGCTCTTTTATGCTCACCAGGTCTCCCCCGCTCAAGTATGGAAAATTACGTAATTAGTGAAAGAGCGACAATTTTGCAGAGAAAATGGTTATGTGTTTATGGAAGTTCAGTAGCTCAAAATGTCTAAGGAAATCATTTACTGGGGCTGGAGAAAGCAGATCTGGGCCCTGGCCAGTTCTTGGCAGAACGAGGGAGAGCTGAGAAGTACTCACCATAAAGAAGACCATTTTGAGGTACTGCCTGGGTGCCAGGAGCCACCGCTGGGCCTCAGTGCCTGTCTCTCTGCTCCGTGTTGACACAGAGCTAGAAAATAAGCAGCAACAGCGGAGAGTGCCCAGGAAACAGTGCGCATGAGGCTTACACAGTCTCATCAGTGATCTTTGCTCGTTTTACATCTCGGCTCTTTCCCAGTTTTCCACAGACATTCAAGTCATTAGACAACATTGATGTCAATCATTAGTCTCTGAAAACCTATCCTGATACCCAGGGGTTTACACTATGCATTTGCCTTCCGTTGTTTTAGCAATTCGATTGGAGTGCGGTGAAATGTGTGTGCTTTATTTTGGAGCACGCAGTTTGGTTTGCTAGAATGTCAGGATGCTTCACTTTCTCTGTGCTCACCCAGACTGGCAGGTGCTTCCAAATTCTAGCCTCGGTTCAAGAGGACATTCTTTCCAGAGAATACCATCTTGCTTTAGTGTATGTATTGGTCAAAGGAAGAACGGATTTAGAGATCTACAGTTAGGCCAAGGACTTGGCTACTTTATTTTTTAAACTGCCTTTATCTTTTAAAAGTTCTATGGCTTTGACATCAAATCAATACCAGAAGAATACCAGAGGCCACTGCTAATATATTTTCTACTGTTTGAAAGTACACCAGGGGGTGGCAGAATTTCCTCTGGGGCCTTCCAGGGACACCTTACTTGGGCTGTTGCTTGGCCGCTTTGTTGTTTATCACCAGCATCTCTGATCAGGGCCACAGAAGGAGGGGAGCGAAGCAAGACAGCCTGAAACAGGCCCTCTGTCAGAACAGACAGAAGGAAGGGAGTTTGTGCATTTAGCTGGGGGCAAGCAAAAGGGTTCTAGATGAGACACTTCTTCACTATCCTGAAGCCACATAAGCATTCCATGCAGGACTCCATCTGTTTTGTGAAATTGACAATTTCCTTCAGCAGGAAATAAAGGTTCAAACTGAGTTTCATACTAGCTACAGAGTGAGAAATAGCTTCACTTTTTAAAGACTTTGCTTTTTAAGACATTCAGCATGTAACCTAATTTCATTTGATGGAGTTTGTTTTTTCCTTCTCCATTTGCTGCCTAGAAATGTGTTTCATTATCTCCTCAGGACTGGGGTTGGGAGGGAGCTGGGGAGTCTGAGTTCCCTGGGCCTCAAAAGCACTGAAAAATAAAACAGTATTAAATAAAATTAAAATATATCGTACGAGCAGCCATGCAGTGGATTTTCTGCCTCAAACACTTCACGCTACGCAGCTGTGCTGCTGAGGGGCACTGACTGGACCCCCTCGATTTCCACTGCGGAAGCAAGCGGAGACCAAACTCAAGAGAGCAAATGATAGCGCGTTAGCACAGACCCAGACATGGGCAGATTTTGCTCGAGGGAAAGTGGTTTTCACTTGAGGGAAAAGTTTTTTAATCTAGTAGGCCCTTTTTAGGATGCAACATGCCGGTATGTCATGTTAGATGTTTAAAACTCGAACCTTCCAAAGTGTTATAACATCAAGGTAGGACTTTATCTTTAAAAAGAAATCATAATGGAATATGATTTTCTGGAATAAAAAGCATGAATTTAGAAAGATCTTTTTAAATATTGATATGAGAAGAAAGTAAACACAGCAGTTTTAGAACATCATCCCTTTAATTTAGAAAGAGTGAGCGAGCTGTTATCAGGGAGACGAGACGCACACACGTCATCGAGTCCCCCGACAGCCCAGGCTGTGTGTGTGGCTCCTGGTGCCCCCGCAGATGAAGGGACCTATTTGATGTCACACAGCAGGGCCACTCCCCTCAGGATCCAGTGGTCTGGGGACAACACCGTTCGCAAGTAAACCACCGTGATGAAAGTCAGATCGGTGCGCCTGGGCTTCTTGTAAATGGGGCACACGTACAGCTTGGGGTCCTTGGGCGCCGTGGAGTTGATGGCGAAGATGTGCAGCACAGGGATCTGCGCGAAGAGCACCTTGGGGGTGGACTCGGTGAGCTTCCCGTTCCGCCGGTCCCAGGCCGCTCCGTCCATGTAGAGCCCGTAGATGTACACGCCTTCCTGGAAGAGCCAAGTGCAAGGTAGGAGGGTTTTTAGAGCAAACTGGGTGCTGCGAGACAGGTGACAGATCAGTGTAACAAAGCTTGTCGGTTTGGAAAGAAAACGTGCAGCTGCTTAAAATGCCGCCAGATGAGGAAGAAGCCCCCGGCCCGCGCCGTTAGTGGAACACAGAGCCCGCGGCCCCTGCAGGGTCCCAGGCTGTGAGCACGGGACGAACGCGCCTGTCATCGGCTGTCCCAGTGTGGGGTGGCTGCCCGGGCAGTGGTGTCATCATAGCTCACTGCAGCCTCCAAACCTGGGCTCTAATGATCCTCCTGCCTCAGCCTCCCATGTAGCCAGAACTACAAGCATCTACCACCATACCTGGCTAATTTTTTAAATTTTTTGTAGAGACAAGGTCTTGTTATGTTGCCCAGGCAGGTCTTGAGCTCCTGGGCTCAAGTGATCCTCCCACCTTGGCCTCCCAAAGTACGGGGATTACAGACGTGAGCCACCACAGCAGCCCGAGAACTGTCTTTTTTGAACCAAAAACTGAGGCACGTGGTTTGACAGTAAAACCATGAGTAGTTAATGGCGGTGACTAGTTAACTGCATAAACAACGTGACCACCTAAAGGCCTTTGTGCAATAACTTGTGTCCCTGGTACTGAAAGTCCCTGGTACTTTCAGTCCCAGAATTAAAAAGTCATTGTTAGTACGTGTGATAGATAGAACAGTGTCACCCAAAAATTCATGTCACCCAGAACCTCAGAATGTGACCATTTAGAAATAAGGACTTTGCAGATGTACTTAGTCTAAATAAGGACACACTGAATTAAGGCAGGCCCTAAATCCACGTGACTGGCGTTCTCAGGAGAAGAGGAGAGGACGCGCAGAGATGTAGGTGGGGAAGAGCGTGAGCAGGGGGCGGAGATCGGAGCGGGGCAGCCACAGCCAGCAGATGGCGAGGACTGTTGGCGCCCACCAGAAGCTGGGAGGGAGCGAGTGCTCTTCAGAGCCTCCGGAAGAAACCGGCTCTACCTTGATTTTGACTCTGGCCTCCCAAACAGAAAATGCATTTCTGTTGTTTTTAGCCACTCGGTTTTCGGCACTTTGTCATGACAGCCTTAGGGAATGGATACAGATTTTGATACCAAGAAGCAGGATGCTGCTCTTACAAAAGAGCGGAAGTGATTTGGGAACTGCATGATAGGTGGAGGCTGGGAGAAGTCTGAAATTGCCTTGCAGAGATTGTTGGTGGAAAGACAGAGCTGAAGGTGCTTCTGGTGGGGTCCCAGGCTGCAGTGAAGATGTGTCCCTAGAAGCTGGAGGAAGGGCAACCCTTGTTACAAAGCAGCAGAAAGCTTTTGGCCAGAAATTGGAAATCATCTGGTCCAGCCCCTTATTTGACAAATGAGGGAATGAAAATCAGAAAAGGGGAAAAAGGGACCAAGACTTATTGAGAGTCTATACGGGGGTCCCGCACGAAGCCTAAATGATCATGTTTAAATTCTCACAACTGTCTATAAGGAGGGTGAATTACCTTGCTCACTTTACAAATGAAGTTAAGACTCAAAAAAAGTTAAGAAAAACTTCCCCAAGTTCGTCGGGCAGATCAGTGTCCAGGCAGTGGCTCTCCCCCCAGCCAGGCGTCTTTCCACCCAGGCGCTGGAGCTAGTGGGGGCGCAGCGGGCACGGCCCCAGAGCTCCGGCCTGCTGGGCCAGCGCTGGGTCTCTACCGCCCGCAGCGCGGCTGTGCTGCCCACAGTCCGTCTGCGAGCAGCCCACAGCAGCAGCTGAAGATGTGTGGAAAATCCTTTGTAGCAAACACAAGCATAACTTGTGATTATAAAGAAAGGCACCTGGGGACGCCCAGAACTCACTAGACCCTGTCATTAACCTTCCGCTCCGGCAGACGGAGCAGGCTTCGGCATTGCAGCCTCCTGGTTACGCAGAGGAAACGCTCACTGCAAAGCGAATGGACTCAACCGAGGCACTCGTAGCTCAGTTTTAAGCAGAACTTGACCCTCCAGCCCGGGCTCCACAACCGTCCTTGCCATTGCCCAACGGTGCCTACCGCGGGGGGCGATGTGATCTCCTCCTTGGTCTGTCTCAGAACGTCGTTGTGGATGGTCACCGTGTCCAGCGCCCAGCCTTTGTGGGCACGGGTCACTTCTTGCCTCATCGCTGTGAGGAAGCCTTAAAACAGAAAGGAAAGAAAAGACTCTGATGCCCTGGCACAGTCCACTTCGGAAACAAGGAGAAAGTGACGTTACGTGTTACTTGCTCGTCTGTTTCCAAACCTTGTGTCCATCCCAAGAGATGCTGAGACCAGTCCCCAAGGGGACATGTCTTTCTGCGCCGTGTTTCTGGGGGCCCTGCGATGAGCTAACCTTTCCCACCCGCTGACAGCAGGGAAGCAGCGCCCTGTCTGTGTCAGACGGGCTTGGTTCGAAATGCTCCCAGGATTTCAGCTGCTCGAGCCCCACAGGCCTGTGACCCAGACGTAGCTCATGATCGCTATTTGAAAACACAGCATCAAGGAATAAGACTGCAATGGTGAACTGTTCTGAGAAAAGCATTCCAATTAAACTTGAATCAAACCATTATCAAGCTTCTATTTGCTATAATGGAACAATTTCATTTAGTCTAAGGAAATAAGGCATGATGCCAAAATAGAAAACCTGACTTTCAATTTGATCAAACAAAGCAATCACACTGGAAAGGAAAGCTACATGTTTTAATGTACATAATACAGTTATTTAAGACAATATGTGCTTCCACATACTGTGGCCTTTCTTTAAACTTAGTATTTGCAAACCGTGCTGTTCAATTCAATAAGAGAAATCTTTTTTGGGGGGTAGCATTCCATGTTAGAAAACAGTACCCTAGACTTCAAAATGGACTTCAAAACCTTAAGCAAACTTACCTGTGACCTGTATGTTATATTTCGGCCTCCATGTAAATATGGAAAATTGAGAGGCTCTCTAGGAAGTAAAATTGTGGAATGTGCATGTCCCTGCTGCTCCCGGATTAGGGAGCTCTGAGAAGCAAACCAACACGTAAGTGGTAACATTTTATCAGGTATAAATGGGAACGGGAGGAGGGGGTATTAATAGTTACAAAGCGTAATGACAAGCAGCGAGCTAAGACCCCCTCGGAGTTGGGAATAAACAAAGGTCCCTAGTGTGGCTTTGCTGAGGGAGCCGCGTTCTCCCCGTTGGTAAACGAGGCACTTGCGGAGGCGCTCGTGCGGTTGTTCTCTCATTTGTCTGTCCAGTCTCCCTGAAGTGGCGACCGTGTGGCAGGCGCTGCTCTAGGTGGGATGACCACAAAGATGAAGAGGCTGTCCATGGACCCCACATCCAAGGAGCTCAGTCTAGAGGCAGGACGTTGGCAGAGTGTCTTTATGAACAAAGCTAACCACTCGGGAAGACAGCTTAGGGAAGGTGTAACGGAGCAGATGGAGTTGGAGGTGGCTCTCGAAAGACACGCAGGAGTTTGCCGGGTGGGACAAGTCCAGTTAGAGGAACGGCGTGTGCAGAGGTCTGGGTGAGCAGGGGTGGCAGGTGAGGGTAGAACAAAGGTAGAGGTGTGGTGTTTTTCAGGGTCAGAGTCTGGACTCGATTCTGTAGATGGTGGGAAGCCATTGAATATTTTAAGTAAGCAAATGATTTGGTTGTATTTGCATCTTAGAAAGCTTACTCAGAGCACCCACTAAAATAGGATTTGGGGTGCTAAAGAAAGGCCCTTGCATTAATCCAAAAGAAACGATCAATTAACCAGAGTAGCTGAGGGAAGGCTTTTATAGGAGATTCTTATACAGCTATAGTTTCATGAAAATGAGAGTGTCTAATAGGAAAGGGTGGTTTTGTGGCACCGAATGTCGACTACGGAGGGCAGGAAACAAGGAGGAAGTCTGCCTGGCAGCGAGCGCTGGCGGGTGCTTGCACTCCCTGTGAAGCCGTGTGCGGTGGTTTCATCAGCATGTGACTATGACGGCTTCCATCTCAGACACTGGGGATCCCCTGCGTTAGTAGTAAACATTTTGTGTGTTTGCCGGTCGGTGGTACATATGAGCACAACAATAAAACCCGATTCTCCTTCTAAGTCACTCCATGAAAATGTCATTTTCATCATTCAACCTTAAGCGTGCATGTGGTGAATTAGACACTGAATACCCAAGCAGAGGACTTGGAATTAAATTGACCCCATTTTGTGATCTTTTAAAATTCATCACCAAAAGTCATAATGTATAAGGCATGAATCCTGGTCTTAACCATCCATCTGCACAAATTGAATAACTGAATTTTTCTGTAACATTTTAAGTTCCAGCTAATTGCAAATTTGACCTCATTCCATGAGGCTCTGAGGACAGCGTCACAGGTGCCAAGTGAGGAATGAGCTGGAGTCTCTCTTATGTAGCAAACTGCTTCAGAGACGTCAGTCATCCTTAGAAGCTCTGAAAAACTCGAGTCCGATTAAGGTGAGACTATTTCCTTTCTTCTCCCTACTAGGAAGTGCGTACATGACGCTGTCTAGCTGACTTCAACAGCAGGCCTCCCAATGTTTAGGGAGCACTCTTAGTGTGCCTCTGGGTGGAGTCTAGAACGCACTTACGTCACCTTGAGCTATTAAGAAAGGAAAATGTTAAATAAATACATTTGAGGCCTGAGAGTGGAGGGGAGGGAGCTATTCCATGGGCCATTGCCACGTTCAGTGAACATGGAGAAGGTACTTGTTTTTTCAAGTCTTGATGGTTTTGTTTTCAAGGGTAGTGAATACAATGAATTATTCCTTATTGAATTTAAAATGAATGACCATCTTTCTGTAGACTGACATCAAGTCTAACAGAATCAAAATCTACTTTTTTTCTGAAGCCTGTATAAAAGGCTATTGATATATTTTTCTTTAAAACAGCTGTGTTAATTCCTACAAAGGCAGTAATCCAACATTTTAGCATGCTAATTACTATTGTTTGATTTGTGCGATCAGTTGCCTTAAGAAAGCTGTATAGTGCTTTCAGTATCATTTTATACAAGGTCTTAGAAAAGATGAAAGAAATAACTAATCAGGAAGTTTGCTCTTACCAAGTTTATAAAGAGTTGGTTAATATTCTGTAATGAAGGTCCTATACCCAAAATAGGAAACTTTTTTCTTTAATAAATGAACCAGTTCCTCTTTAATGGGCCTTAGGTTGTGCAGTATTTCCTGTCTAATCAATTACTAAGCCTCCCAGTAGCATCTTTGGAGATGAGGAGAAATGATGTTCCTGCCACAAGTTTATGACAGGCAGTTTTTTCCCCAAATGAGAAGCAAATTCAGTTCATTGGTAAGTTAAATACAAGGTCAGAAATCATTAAACAAAGATGGGGTTGATCAACCCCGTTGAATAAAAATGCACCAGCTGCCTTTCCTGACTCTTTGCTAGATGCCGTAAGGTGGGGACCTCGAACTGCTGAACATTAGAAATACCACGGAAGCTCCCAGAACTCCCAATTCCCAAGTCACAGCCCAGATCGTAACATCACAGACTCTGGAGGGGAGATCAGCATAGTTTAAGGCAGAGCTTCTGAAACTTCAAAGTCCATAGGAACCACCTGGGGAATGGGGTTTAATTAAAATGCAGCTTCCGGTTCAGTGGGTTGATCAAGGGTCTGGGATCTGCACTTCTGTCCAGCTTCCAGAGGGTGTTGTTGCTACCAGCTGGGGGACCACATACTGGGACGCAGAGGTCTAAGGTCAAGGTTCTTCACCCGTTAGAATGCCCAAGGGAGCTTTTAAGCAAATTGATAGTACAGACTCTAGAGGCCCCATTCCCAGAGATTCTGATACAGTTGTCCTGGGACCCCAGGCCTCAGTCTGTGTTAAAAGCTCCCCAGTGATTTTACCGTGTGGGCATGTCTGGGAGCCAGCGCTCTGTGACAAGCTGCACAAGACAGGTCATTGACAGCCACTGCCCCATGTTTGTTTTAAGAGCAAGTTTGACACGTGGGAAGGGAAAGGCTCATAGCAGGAGCACGATGCCAGGAAGGCTGTCAGTGGGCCGCACCGACCCCTTCCAGGGCCTCCTGGGCTGCATGTGTTCTCCGAAATGCCATTAATCAGGACATGGTTGGCTCCAGCAAAACTTGAGTATAAATAGGAGACTAATTCTCTTGTCGAGGCTGGGATTAGCTAAACCCATCGTGACCCGTGTTCCAAAATGTAATTCCCCGCCCTGATCTACCTCTTCCCTGTGCTAGTTTATGCTTCCTTCCCGTGAACCCCCCTCCCGCTCCGCCTCTCTCCCCCACACCTCTCCGTGGCTCCCTCTGGCGTGGTCCTGTGGTTGACAAACTCCCACATTTTCCGCCTCTTCACGGAGCATTCTCTCCACCTCTCGCCTGCCCGGAACCTGGCTCAGCCCTGAAGACCTTGCCGGTCCCAGTCCCTCCGCCCTTGGTGAGAATCTCTGCCACGCTGACCACCACAGCCCCTGGCCACGTGTCCCTGCCCTCTTCGTCCTTGCCATCTGCCCATCTGCCCACCTTTGCCAAGCACCCGGCACCGCCGGGTCTCTTGTATCCCCTGCAGCAAACGGACCTCAGTTCCTTGACCTTCTCCTCAACTCCACCCTTTCCTCCACTTCCTTCCCTGTTTAGTCTAGATCCGTCTTTTCATCACTTGCCTGGCAAGACCCCTTTCTCGAACTTCTCCCATTCTCCTTAAATCCCTCCTCCAACACCTTCTTGCTCTCAAGATTTTTGTCTCTCCTTCTTCAATCAGAATGTAGGAAGCGTTAGATGGGAATTCCCTTAACTTCTTGCCACCAAGCCTACACTCTGCTCGCCCGCTATGAACACCTGTGCTCGTTCCTCCCTGTTATCTTGTTACGGGGCGCCGTGTCCCTCCACGTGCCTGGAGCGGCTCTCCACCTGTGCGTGCCGTGTCCACTCCCCCTGCCTCTTTCGCCCTCTCTGGTCTCACTGGCTTCTCCCTGTCTCTCCTGGCTCCTTCCCACCAGCATCTGAACAGGCTCGAGCCTCTCGTACTGTTAAAAAAGAAAGAAAGCCCTTTCTTCTTATACCTACTCCTTCAACTTGCCTCTCCTCTTCTAAGCCAAATGTCTTGAGCGGATTATCCACGTTGTCCTCACTCACTCTCTGTCTCTCCATCTCCTCGTGTCACTCACTCACCCGGAAATCAGACTCCTCCACCTCCCCACCTGCCCCACCGAGACTTCTCTGGCCAACAGTCTCCTTGTGGGAAAATCCGTTTTACCGTTTGGCCCATTTTACTTGACCTCTTGCAGCACCTGCCACTACCCTCGGTCACTACGCTCCCCTCTCCTTGTCTTCCATGACACTGTGCTATCCTGGTTTCCCTCTTCCAAGCTGTGTGACAGGAGGGGACCACTCGCAAGGGTTCGGGTGATCTGCAGCATGGCGCACGAGCAGATACAGCAGAGCCCTGACAAGGATGGCTCCGGAGGAGGATGACCAGGATGTGGCGCTGGTGAGGTTCACGGGAGGATGGAATATTCTCCCTTGGCAGTTGGAAGTGAGGAATCAGAACCCTACACTGGGACTTCCGATGAGTCCGTCACAGGAAGAGATGAACAGTAGATCTGTGAGGATGGCTGAGGTCGGGAGGGGCCAAGACCAAGGGCAGCACTCACCTGAGAGGAGCACACGGAGGGGGCTGAGAAGCAGCCTCTGAGAGGCAGGCAGAGATCCGAGGGGAGGCACAGGTGGATGCCCGGGCACGAAGGAGCTTCCAGAGTCGCTATCCTAGCTATAGCCAGGAGAACGAAGTTGGCAGGGAGGTGGTTAGACGCGGTGGCCTTGGAGGAGCAGCTTCGGTATAGTGAGGGGGCTGGCCTGATGACAAGGGACAGCGTGGTTGGTGAGGAGGGTGAATATGTGCAGAGACTAGAATTATAAGAGCTGTGTCTAAGGCCAGTGCATAAAAGCACCCCCCACACAAAGGGCAAGCAGGATGGGTGTTATTGACTCAGAGGCATTTCTACAGTCCTGTGATTTGGGGACACGGCAGGTCAGTGCTGTTGCTCAAATGGAGGTTTAGGACCCCGAGGTTCATTCACCTAATTCCCTCAGACATTAAGGGCGGCTCTCATTCCTCAAACAGTAGCCCTGGGGCAGGCTTACAATGGCCACTAGATTAGAGGATGTCCCCCGGTCCCTCCCAGGACCACCGTTCTACTAGCCCTTTGTGCGCTTTCCCACCTCAACAGACAGCAGGCTGTTACAGCGATGATCAAGACAAACCTCCAGGAACCGAGGCTAGCTGATGACGCTGCCTGCAAACAAACACACAGGCAAGAGGCTGTGGATATTATTCTAGAAACACAAGATAACAGGACAAGAATTATCCATCCTCTTGCTTCAGCAAAATCCTCTCTAACCGAAAAATGTAGATTTGTGTTAGGGAATAATGAGTTGTCACTGATATCTATTATAACAGACGGGTGGCTTGTCAAGATAGCAAGAAAAAAATAACAAAACAAACCAGCACAGTCTGGCATCTAGATGGCATCAAGCTCCAGACTGAGTTAAACATTTGGAAAATAATGACGCTGTGAGGTTCAGTCTAACAGGGAGGTGTGAGACGTGGGGATTGAGCTGGGCTTCTGCCTCCATTTCATCAGCGGCACCTGTGAGTCAACCCCGCACCAAACGCCAAAGCCGGGCTATCCGTTAGGAAGTTCTGGAAGGCCGTTGACACCCTGGCATGAAGTCAAGCTCATTAGAACTCACGTTCTTTAGGTTTGAGCACATCCCCACATACAGCGCAGACACACGCACGTACTCAAACCACACTCTGGAATCTAAATCATGTGCATGTGACCTCTGAAAAGGCATGCCTGCGGGAAAAGGAGACCAAAGCAATCCTCTGAGAACCCCAAGACATACAATCTCAAACAAGACGTGAACATGTGCACCAATAAATGCCAGGAAAACCTAATGGCGCTCGAAGGTCCTTCCGACCTGAATAATCTACTGGGAGGCAAATCCACCCACTGAAAAAAGCTGCACATGGAATAAATGTTTTACAGCCACAGACACAGAGAGCCTGACTGTTTTAATAATCGAGTCTAACTGCCATGCAGTTGAACCTGTCAAGTGCCGCAGAGACGATTGTGAAGGGGGCTGGAAACGCCAGATGAGCCTCTGCAACCACGGCATGTGACATATCGGGCTGCCCACAGGCAGACGGCGGTGCCACGACCAGCAGGAGCGCGGACGCTGACGGGGGCAATGAAGCATGTCGCCTGTCCTCACGAGCATTTAGGCTTGAGGAGCAGTCACCAGAGGCGCCATGGGAAACACATACCAAACAGTATCAGATGCCACATTGCGAGATGATAAAAATGAAGTCATAGGCAAATAAAACATTTTCAAGTGTTTTATAGTATTTACAGTCTAGGTGATTTTGACTACTATATATATATGTTTGTAATGAAACTATGGCCTCTTTGCAAACTGCATTGTGTTTTACTTAAATTCACGGATTTTTTTTTTAAGTCATTACTCCTTAAATGTTTGGAACCAAAGAAAGAAATTATTTCATTGAAGGAGCCTGGGTTAGAAGACATAAACCCCAGGAGATATATTCATGTTGAGAAACCAATTGTTGATGTCAAATAGTGGACAGAGAGGCTTTCAGTTGGAAAGAACTTTATCTGCACACTGCCTGTGAACATGCGTGGAGTTGCTGTAATCTTCATGTTTTCCAGATTTCCAAGTGACGTGGAACAGAAAGAAAGTTGTCCCTCATGTCATAAGAAGGAAAAGGAAGCAGAGAAGTGACTAGCAAGAGTTGACTCCAGTCTTCTGTGCCACTCGCGGAAAGCAATCCTCGATGAGGGCGTGTGTGCTCGTGTGCAGAGGGCACGGTGCTTGACGAGGTCCAGGCTCTACAAGACGTAGACAGCCAGGAGAGAAAGAATCGAAACCGAAAACAGAAGTGTAGGAAAAGAGAAAGGATTGATATTATTAACAAGCATAGGAAAGTAAGAAATAAACTGAAATGTCTACCTATATTTGTATTTCTTTAAATATTGTTTTGGTTCGTAACATTTCTTAACAAATATTAACAAGTAGAGAATAGTTCATTAACACTTTGCCCTTTTAAGTTACATTTTTGATGAAGAATTAAAAAGAAACAATCACAGAAAGAATTCGTGTGCCGTGATAAATAACAGGACCCAGTCCTTTGTGTCTATGGAAAGCCGGAATGGACCTGCCTCACTGCCTGGGTTTCTGAATAGCAAAAATATACTCAATGACCTTGCAGTCTTTAACATTACTGGTCCTTACACCGCTGCTGAACTCGAAGCCAGCCAAACCCCTCCCCGCTGGGTGTCCGACCAGCACCAGCTGACACTTCCCACGCTCCAGGCCCAACCCATCCCTCGTCCAGTGCTCCCGTCCTGGACCTTGCCTCCAGCCTAAGCACCGCTGCTCTCCTCGCTCTCTCAGAGAGCCCCATTCAATCCAGTCTGTCCTCTGCTCCGCACCTGGCCAAGCTCCCAGGATCTCTTCTTGGACCTTGTAAAAGTCTCATTGCCCTGGGCCCCCATATTCTGGTCTACCCCTTGCCTTCTCCTGGGATTATCTTCTCATATGGAGCCCGAGCTCCCCCAGAAGCCTTTTCCTGCTCCAGCCTCATTCCCCACCCCCACCCCCACGAGTCTCCTTGTTCCCGGGGACATGCCTCGTCTTGGGTCAGGCCTCTACCTGGAATACTCTTTTTTTTTTCTTTGCATCTCTGCAAACCTTACTCACTGCTTCCTGTGAGAAGCTCTTTGCAGATTAATCTCCCTGTCTTATGTGCCACTGTGGCACTTAGTTCTCACACGGTGGGACATTTACCACATTACATTAAGGTTGCTGACGTTTCTGTTTTACCAACCAGATTACTGGCTCCTTTAGGGCAGGAATCAGGTCTTAAATGTCTCTCTACCAAAAGCACCTAGCAGAGGGGCTGGCAAATAGAAGATGGTCGAACAATCCATATTAAGTTAAATGCTTTTTCTTCGGGCTCCCCAGCCAGGAATTACCTGATGCCAACTTACTCAGATTGAGGGCTCGTGAGGAGGAAAGGGACTCCTAAGTAGACACATGAAATCTGAGAGTAATAATAAAAATTTTCCTTCCTTAATTCAATGAAATTCTGAGAGGAAAACAGATAAGTGAAATCTGGGGGCAGCCCTTTGCAAATCTAAACGCTGTTGACATCACATTGTACTGTGTATAATTTAGTACACTCACAGAAATCACCATGGCTAAGTGTTTCAAATTTAGAAAATTTTAAGGCATTTGAAAATGCATGAAGTGAATGAATATATATATGCAGAGGACAATTAAATGTATACTTTTAAAGTACAATATTTATTAAAGTATGATTAAAGTATGATACAAAGGAAACTGCACAAATTGTAAGTGTACAGCTCAAGGAATTTTCCCCAAGGAAATTCAGCCATGTAACACGTATCCAGATCAAGAAATGAAACATTCCCATACCCCAGAAGTCCCTTTTTGCCTTTTTCTCCTCACTGCCCTCTCTCTGACAGTAGCTATTATCCTGACTCTTAACACCGGAGCTCCATTGCACCTGTTCTTATTCTTTGTTTGAATGGAATCGTACAGTATGTAATGCTTTCTGTTTGGCTTCCTTTATCCAACATTGTTTTATGAGATTCAACCACATTGTTGCAAGTAGCAATATTTCACCCTAAATCTGTGAGTGTGAATATTTCTTAAACAGTATTACCAATGAAGCTATGAGGTGCTGGGCCAGAAAGAATCCAACATTTCTTCACCTTGGCCAAGAATTACTTGAAGTTAAACTATTCACTTTGTATTAAGACAAAAAGTTGTCATGTTTCTGAACCTTATAAACTCTCTGACATCAAGCCTATAATGCCCTTGCAGACATTTCTAGAACAAAGGAGTAAATGAAGCAGAATTATAAAGCACTCTTTCAGGAAAAACAAAAACAAAAAACAAAAACCCGAGGGAAGAAAGACCCCAAAGCTCACTGAGTACTTTTGCCAAATGATCATTTTCGATCATTCTGTCTGATTTTCTGAACCCTAGCAACACTTTTTGCATCTTTTGCTGCTTCATTTTTGACATTTTCACCAACATTTAAAAGCAAAAGTTCGAGAGAAACCGTTTTTCACTCTTTCACATGTCCTAACCACAGACTGATGGTTTGCTGAAGTTGGTCAAAAGAAAAAGGAAGGGTTTTTCCAGCACATCGTGGAAGAAACATGATAGGAAGAATTTCAGATTGTGCAAACACAGAAGGATCGCCCATGTTCTCCAGCCTTTGAAAGGATATGTCCAGCACGCAGCAAGCTACACGTCCTTATTGTTGTATGTGGCATGTACATTCATCATGCAATGCTACTATCCAACTACACACGAATTCCAAATTTGCCCGCTTGCCTATGAGCACATACCTTGGGGGTTAAAGAAACCAGTCATCCAAAACACATTAGGCCTCCCTTCAAATATCCAGGTAGAAAACTGAGCATTTCTTTCCAAAAGTTCAGTAAACCAGAAGCCCAGTGTAGATGAATCCCAGGACACTCTTTTCCAGATCTGAGGTATACGAGCATCATACATGTTGTCCAGGGCATCTCTCAAGTTCTGGAGGAGATAAAGTTAAAACATGTGAATAAGAAACATCAACAAGAGAGGGAAATGACCACTGAGATAATAACTGCTCACCTCACTCATGATGATTGTCCCTTCAATGGCCAGTTTTAGGTCACTCAGGCTACTGCGGAGGATTGTGATGACTCTTTGCATTCTGTCAATTTCTTGTCTAAGAAATATGTTCATTGAATTAAGATGTCCCATCTTTATCAAGCGAGCTTTCACCTAAAACAAAGTATGCAATCCAATAAAGGAGCTTTTAACAACTGTCATTTCTCTTCCGATGACCTCTCCTTTCTCAATTCTTTTTCTTCCTCTGGATGTGTCTCTACCAGCCCAAATGAACTCTAAAATAGCTCTTGCAGAACCAAACTTGCTATTAAAGTCCCCATTTTCTGAGCTTCAAAAACTACTGTTCAACTGAAATGATTTTTATTTCCTACTGATTGCACTTAGTTGATAATTGGAAATGTACTTTTAAAGGCTAAAATAAAATTGTACCTTCTCCTCTTTCAAACTATTAAGTACTAGGTGTCAGCTAAATTTTTTTTTTTTTTTGCCACCTAAGCTTCGTAAGAGTACAGTGGAATTTTTTTCATTATGCTTGCAGAGTTGTTATTAGAAATGTCACAGAAAGTTAATGCAGCCAAAATCTTTATAGAGCAGCTACCAATGAATATGATTAGCTTATTTTTCCAAAGATCGTTGTTGCCTTGGCTATGGTGGCTAAGGAGAGCCTCTCCTAATCTAATCAAGGAAAATGTTTGACTTCGTGGAAGAGCTCACTAGCACCTGTCATTTGTTCTTTTTGGTACATCATTTATCGACCATTTTGAAGAGATTGATACAAAAGCCTCTGGTTGTGGGAACAATAAAATATAACAGTTATCGGAAAATAAGCCAATATCTATACCCATTTCAATTTAGTGACATATGCCCAAGAAACGATTGACTGCAAATACTGGCTCATAAAGATTTGCACTTTCTGCTGGTCACAATCAAAGAGATGCCAAAATCTGAGGGTCCAGGACAGATGAAACACCAGGACAGGCCAAATAGTCACCAGAGACGCCCACTGCCCCTTCCGGAGGCACGGGATGTTAGAGATGCGTGGGCTTCGGAGCCGCGGGGACCAGCTCCCCACTTTACAGGACAGGTCTCTGGCATAGCACGGAAGTTTCCTTTCAGCAGTGGCACCTCTGCTTTGCTACAATTGGGTCACCTCTAAGAAGCAGGGGATGAAGAGGGAAAGCACAGACTCAAAGGGAAGCAGTGACTTTAAACCGAACGGCCCGAATGGGGCTGCCTCTGTGGGTGTTGGAAATAATACCAAAATCACAGTCGCCCATGTCAGGGGAGGTCCCTAACCCAGTCCAACATGACAACCTCCAGGTATTCTCCCAGATTCCTGCTTCTAGAACCTACATTTTTGCAGTCTCCAGTACTTGCTCTCATCTCCGGCTCTCAGTGGCTGAATAGCATACAGAGCCTCCCTTTAAATCACTCCACTGTGAGAGTGGAAATTCACTCTTAAGGAAAGGGGAAATTATAGAAATATTTTCTCAACCCCATGAGTGAAAAATCAAGCCCAGGTATTGACTACGAAGTCAAGTCAATAGCTCAGGTACCTTTGGTTTGCTAACAGCCCCAAACAAATCACCTTGTCCTGCTTAGGGTTTTAAAAGAGCAGCTTTACTTGAGAGAGATACATGCTTAGGAAAAACTTGGACTCTAGAAAATGTAATTTTAGTACTGATTTTATTGTGAGCATGATTATTGTTCCAGCCTAAAATTGCTTTTTTATTAATAAAACTTAAGATTTGCTGTAGTCTTATATAGGATTTTCATTATGTTTCTGGAACCAGGTGGTCTCCTCCACAGTAACGTAACTTCATTTTTACTATAGAAGTCAGTGGTATGATTATATTTTGATTTATAAAATTCACTTTATGGCCACATTTTCAAGAACGCATCTCTTTTATAAAATAAAGGACACTAAAAAGTAAGTGACCTTGGAATAGGAAGAAGTTTTAGATGTCTCTTAGAACAAACCCTTTCCCATATAGGAGTCCATTTAGTAACGTCCCTGACACTCAGTTTCTGGTAGAAAATTGCCAGAACAGAGGTCTTGTTGGCGAAGTGGCCCCAGCTAAGCCTGGACAGGCCGAATTATCACAGGTCTTCAAGTTTCCTCTGGTAATACCAACCCTGTGTTCTAGAGGGCGCATTATCTCACTTTCACATGCCAGCTTCAAAAATCTTCAAAGGCAAATATTCTGGTCTTTTGAAGACCACACACGATAAACTATTGAAAGTACGTACTTACAGCATTTATTCATTTAAAAAATATTTTCTCCCTTTGCTATAATTATTCCTACATGAAGCCATTGGTTTCAACGTCTTAACCAAATGTCTTGCTTGGTACCTATCTACACGATGGAAACTAAAATTGTTTTAAGAGGCAAGAAAGCATTTCTATTGTGGGGAGCATTCGTTGCAAGCCAAAACGGATAAGGTTGCAGCGTTCGGAATCGGATCACTTTGCATTCAAATTCTTGCTCTACCACTTAGCTTGGTTTCTGCCAGCACTGTCCTGAGCACCGAGTGACACGACGTGGAGAAAGCACTTAGCTCGGTTTCTGCCAGCACTGTCCTGAGCACCGAGTGGCACGACGTGGAGAAAGCACTTAGCTCGGTTTCTGCCAGCACTGTCCTGAGCACCGAGTGGCACGACGTGGAGAAAGCACTTAGCTTGGTTTCTGCTAGTACTGTCCTGGGCACCGAGTGGCACGACGTGGAGAAAGCACTTAGCTCGGTTTCTGCCAGTACTGTCCTGAGCACCGAGTGGCACGACGTGGATAAAGCACTTAGCTCGGTTTCTGCCAGCACTGTCCTGAGCACCGAGTGGCACGACGTGGGTAAAGCACTTAGCTTGGTTTCTGCCAGTACTGTCCTGAGCACCGAGTGGCATGATGTGGATAAAGCACTTAGCTTGGTTTCTGCTAGTACTGTCCTGAGCACCG
>CAUYSK010102805.1:0-21148 GCA_963575035.1 Avahi laniger
AGAAATTGGCCAAACAACTAAAAATAGAAAAAATTAGCCGGGCATGGTGGCGCATGTCTGTAGTCCCAGCTACCTGGGAGGCTGAGGCAGGAGGATCGCTTGAGCCCAGGAGTTTGAGGTTGCTGTGAGCTAGGCTGACGCCACGGCACTCTAGCCCAGGTGACAGAGTGAGACTCTGTCTCAAAAAAAAAAAAAAAGAAGAATGAGATGAATTTGTGTGTGTTGGTATGGTTAGGAATATCCAGATATTGCTAAGTAAAAAAGAAAAAAAAAAAAAGCATGGTACACACACGCTCCTATCTCTCTGGACAATGGAACTGAAGATGAAGAAAAGAAAGGAGATTCATGTTTTATTGTAAACCTTTTGTACTGTTCAAATGTCTTTTCTATATACATACAAATATTATTTTCATAATAACAAAAAAAGTCAAAAATCCCCATTTAGCTAATGAATGTGTGCACAAAAAGAAAAAAAAAATGCCTGCATACATGTGTAGATTTAAGAAGCTGTAAACTTACCTTGGGTCACACAGAAATTACGACCCTGAGCTGCAATTTGAATCTGCACATGCCTGATTCCAAAACTGCCACCTGCTCTGAAGTTACACTGTCTCCCCGGGCATTTTTGTTAATTCATACCATATTTCTCATATTAAAGAAAAATCTATCTAAGAATGGTAACATGTAAATCTCCAAGTTTTTTGTTAGCCATGGACTTCGACTTACTCTAGGATAGCAGGCTTGTTTCTCTGCATCCAAACATATATGCCAATATGTTACATGAGGTCTGTCCGGAAAGTGTCCAGCCATTGTTAATATAATGAGAACAGTCTTCACGACATGGATGTAAACTGGCAGCCAAGGACAGCGGACTGTAATGCGCATGTGTGAACAATGACAACCTCACTATACTAGTCAATGGGGCGCTAGACACCACTGAGTGAGCGCGTGCACTGTGTGGCTGTTGCATTCAAAATGACTAAGCGGGTAGAGCGATGAATCTCCATCAAATCTTGCATTGAGCGTGAACATGCCTCCATGGAAACCATTCGGATGACTCAGAAGGCTTTTGGGGACGATGCAATGAGTGCGGCACAAATAAAAGTGTGGCACAAATGCTTCAAAGATGGTGGAGAATCTATTGAAAGTGATTCACGTTCTGGAAGGCCTGCACCAAGCAGAACACCTGAGAGTGTTGAACGTGTACAGGTTAGGGTAAGAGACGCTGGGAGAACTGTGTGAGGTCCCAAGGTGCCTACTTCGAAGGAGACTGAGGCATCATTGTCCTATGTACAATGTTTCTTGTATCTTGTATCTTCTTTAATAAATGTCTCTATTTTTCCTATTACGTGGCTGGATACTTTCCAGACAGATCTCGTATATCAGGATAGCTTTTAGCACTGATTTTCACCCTGAAACTCAGCTACGAAACAGTACATGGTGTGGACGGGATGACAGTCCTCTGTGAATGCAAAAGGCTGAAAGGAAAGCGGGTGCAGGACTGGGTGCAGTAAGTAAACAGGCAGCTGCCTCCAAGGCCACCATTCCACAGCGGATTTCCCATGGTTCATGGTTTCCTAGATGTCCCGAAGTTACATAAACTTATAGATTCAGATTCGTGGGACCTCAGTTCACAGAAAGCTTGTGTTATGGGCCGAATTATGTCCCCTGCAAAAGACATTGAAGTCCTAACCCCCAGTTCTGTGAATGAAGCCTTATCGGGAAATAGGGTCTTTGCAGGTGATTATGACACAGTGAGGTCCTTAGGGGAGCCCTATTCCAACATGACAGTGTCCTTATAAAAAGGCGAAATCTGGACAGAGAGACATGCACGCAGGGAGAACGCCATGTGAAGGCTGGAGTGATGCCGCCACAAACCAAGGAAGACCGAAGGTTCCCAGCAACCATCAGAAGCTAAGGGGAGGCCTGGAACAGGCCTCAGAAGGAACCAGCCCTGCTGACAGCTCAGTCTCAGATTTTCGGCCTCCAGAACTGTGAGACAATGCATTTCTGTTGTTTAAGCTCCTCTGTTTGTGGCAGTTTGTTATGGCAGCCCTAGGAAACTAATACGTGGACACACAACCCAAATTCCAATGGATTAATTTGCAATTAGAGTTGTACCTGCTAAGGGGGCATTTAGTTGTGTCTCCTGTCCAGGTCCTTCACCCCATGCAGGAAACCATGATGGCACTGGCAGCCACATGCATGTGGAGAGTGTGGGTCTCTGCTGCCAACATCTTCTGGGGACACCTGTCCTCCATGCTGCTTTGGCTCACCTGAGCCCCTTTGGGGGACACCATCCTTACGTAGATTCACTGATTGCTTTGTCCAAATCAAACTCTGCTCAAGACACTATTTTTTTAAGTTTACTTTTTTCTTTCTTTCTTTCTTTTCTTTTTTCTTTTTTTTTTTTTTTTGAGACAGGGTCTCACTCTTTCACCCCAGCTAGAGTGCCGCGGCATCATTACAGTTCACTGCAACCTCGAATTCCTTCCTGGACTCAAGCAATTCTTCTGCCTCAGCCTCCCGAGTAGCTGGGACTACAGGCGCATGCCACCATGCACAGCTAATTTTTCTATTTTTAGTAGAGACAGGGTCTTGCTCTTGCTCAGGCTGGTCTTGAACTCCTAGGCTCAAGCAATCCTCCTGCCTCAGCCTCCCAGAGTGTTAGGATTACAGGCGTGAGCCACCGTGCCTGGCCTTAAGTTTACTTTTTATATACTGATTTTCGTCCACAATAAATTGACTTTATAGTTTGACTCTTTACAGGCGAACCTTATTTGTTTTGTGAGGAGTCGTCTGTTGCTTCCAATTTTCTTATTATTTCTTCTGAAAGCCAAGGGTCATTGATCACTCAGTAAATTAGTATTCCTAAACACCAGGCTCTGTTCTAGGCTCCGGGGATTTAGAAATGAACAAAATGGATAAAAATCTTTGCTTCTATGGTGCTTTCAATCTCATAGGGTGCAGTAGGCAGAACAGGGGTCCCCAAAATGTTCACATCGTAATCCCTGAAACCTGTGAACCTGTTACCCCAGAGTGGCAGAGGGGACTTTCCGGATGTGATTAAGTCAAGCACGTGGCGGTGGGGAGTTCTTCCTGGATTGTCTGGGAGGGTGCGACGTAATCACAAGCGTCCTTGTAAGAGGGAGGTGGGAGCGGCAGGGTCAGCGTCAGCGTGAGGACTGACGACGCTCTGCTGCTGGCTCTGAAGGTGAAGGCGCCATGAGTCGAGGCATGTGGCAGCCTCTGGAAGCTGGAGAAGGCAAGGGATGGATTCTCCCCTCAACGCTCCAGAGGAATACAGCCCGGCCGACACCTTGATGTTAGGACCTCTGATCCCCAGAACTGTACGATAACGTTAATACGTTCACGTTGCTTGGAGCCACTGAGTTTGTGGCAGTGATTTACAGTAGCAGCAGGAGGCTAATATATAGAGGAAGACAGCAACGAATACACATGAGGAAATGCGTGTTACATCCGTGGAATTATGTGCCGTGGAGAACAATGCTGCAGGGAGGAGAGAGAGAGTGCAGGGTAGGTCACTGCGCAGAGTAGGAGGCTGGGCAGTCCTGGCTGAGAAGGGGCTGTTGCAGCAAAGAAGGGTGGGGAAGGATGGAACCAGGCAGCTACCTGGGGGAAGAGTGTCCTAGGAGAGGGAACTGCCAGTGTAAAGGCCTCAGAGCGGGGTTCCTCAACCTCAGCACTACTGACATTCTGGGCCAGGTCATTCTTTGTTTTGGGAGCTGTCCCAGGCACTGTAAGACATGCAGCTGCAGCCCTGGCCTTCACCCACTAGATGCCTGTAGCACCCCTCCCCTTAGTTGTGACAACCAAATATGTCTCAGGACATTGCCGTTGCACCGGGGACAAAATCTCCCCTGGCTGAGAGCCACTGCCTCAGAGGGACCGGAGCAATAAGGCTCAGGCATGAGGCTTTCCAGGGCACTAGCATGATACAAAGCCGAGGGGTGGAGACTCACAAGGAGTGAATGAGTGCTTTGACACTTGTGTCCAGGGAACAGCAGCAGTGGACTCACAGGGAACTCAGTACCAGAGCAGAATCTCAGGACACACCCAGCCCTCCCCGGTCAGGATCTGCAATGTCATGGGATCCCCAGGGAAGCAGTATGCACATCTGATTTGAGGGGCACTGGTTTGGAGAGCCCTGTGCCATCTTTCCCAGCTGCATTGGTGGGGGACACTCCACTGACTAGGAGCCCATTCACTCAGCAAATATTCTAGGGTACCCAGCAATTCCCAGGTTCTGGCTCTGGGCTGTGTAGGGCTGTCTCGTGGCAGGTGCACAGGCTCCAGAGTCAGACCACCCTGATTTCAATCGTATGGGCCACAGTGCTGATCACGGCTTCTGGAAAATCCCCGAAACAGACACCTCCACGAAAAGTCAGGGCAGGAGAGGAGAAATCGCAGAAGCAGTGGACATTAGCACAGTGACCATCCCCACCAAGGGAAATTCAGAAAGAGCTGGAGAATGATTTTGAGGGAGTAATTTTAACAGTCCTAGCTTTGCTCCAAGGCCGGTGTGGCTTGCACCCGTGGATTTGGTCAAATGAACAACTTTCTCTTTGGTAAAACTAGGGATGTTACACACTGGAGTCAAGCACCTCACCTGATACGCAGCCCTGATCTGCATCCCCAGAGTGTCAGCCCTCTGAGGACAGGCACCTCTGCCTAGACTGGAGCGTCCCCAATACAGTGCGTGTCGTAATTATTTACACTTACAGCTTTTTGGAAGCCTTTTTACGTGACGAATACAGCATCCTAGCACACTTCAAATTACACGGCAATGCAAAATTTCATCCATGTAGTAATGGATTCAAACACATATTTATGAAATAAGCTGCTGCAATTGTCATTATTTACCATGATGTCTTTTAAATTATACATTGGAATTATTTTAGTGTTTATGAGACACCAGCAGTGGAAATGAATTGCGCAGTGAGTTGGCACTTAAGGAAATGGAAGCGATGGGGAGCAGCCATTAGAAGAATGAGAATCCTGCGAACGACAGACAGAAGGAGGCTTATTTTCCCCAATAGTCACTTAATGGAAACTTCCGCTAAAGTTTGTGTATCCAGAATCCCACAAGGAGAGACGGTTTCCATTGCGAAGTCTCCTTTGGTTTACTCTGTGAGCTGGAAGTTTTCTTTATCAGGGAAAATGAAGAGGGAGCACCGGGGCTGCTTGGCCTGTCCCCGAAAACGGGACAAGCAGAATTCCCGGCCAGCGCAAGCCGGCCTCCTGCCACCTGCGGAGAGATGGCACAACCGCAGCAGCACACGCGTCCTCCCACGTCTGGACTCGCCATGCAGGCTGCACGGTGCTTCCCCAACTCTTGTTTCATTCTGTCTTTAAAATGATCCCGAGGGGTAGGCAGGGCAGGGATTCTCGGCCTCACGGTGTATTGAGGGATCTGAGGTTAAGAGGGGTTAGATGGCTCCTGCAAGATCGCATCCCCAGATGCGGCGCCCTGGCACGCCCGGCATCCACCTGCTGGGGCACAGCACTTCCCCTGTATGAAGCAGGGAGGCACCGTCCCCAACACGAACACTCTTCTGAAAGGAATACCGGAAACAAAGTTATTCAAGGACAGAATCCGATACAAGAGGGATTGTTTTTTCAGACTCAGGGATATGTTTTGTAAGGCACGTCAGCAGAGTCCTGGGGAGGGGCGTGCAGGGAGGTGGCCCTTTCTGTCACCAGCGTGAGGGTGGTGATGCATGCTGTCAAGACAAACCCTTCATCCTCTTCTTCCTAGATTCGGAGCCCCAGGTTCCTTCAACTGCGGCACATTCCCAGAGCAAGAGCAGCAGGTTAGTGGAGGCTCCCGGAGCCCAGCCTCAGAGTGGAATGGACCTGAGGTTTAAACTGGCTCCACCCTCACCGGGCACTGATCCTGGAGATTACCTAATCTCCCCTTAACCTCGGTTTCCTCATTTGTTCGTGCAGCTATTATAAAATGAATTGATCTCTTGGGGCCCTTGGGAGGCAAAAACAAGAATAAGCCTACGAAACACTTAGCATGGTGCCTAGCACATATTACGCACTCCATAAAGGGTGCAGCGGCCATGGCCAAGATCACACAGGACTAACAGGGAATATAAACCAGGCTGTGCTCAACATTATTATGCTAGAGTAATTTTAATTAACAAATGCAAACTTGTCCTCTCAAAGCCACGCTATCAATATAACCTTAAAAATTACTTGTTTTGGTTCCTTCTTCCACGCCATGCCGTCATACCCCATAGAAGAAAGCATTCCCTGCTACACTCTCAGCAGAAGCAGTTAATGCCCAGAGAGTTGCAGTTGCATGAAAGGTCGTACCATTCAAAGAAAGCCGCTTCCTATTCTGAAAACTTAGGTGGGGGAAGACACAGCCCTTTCTCACTTCTAATCTCAGGGCAGAAACAATAGGCTGCTTTCTCAGAAACTCTCAAATTGCAGTTCCTCTCGGAAACCGACGCAGTCCCACTCTTAAGTTCAGAACTGGTACAAAACAAAAGTATACAGAGCTCCAATGTCTTGTGCAAATTCTATTTTAAACAGGTTTCAGCTGAGCCAGGAGGAACCAGAAGGAGGGAGCTGTTTTAAGGATGAGTGAACATGTACGAGGCAGGGAATGAGGAGAGAAAAGAAGCGCCAGCATATCGACTGAGATGGCGGAGTCCCTTCCCGGCAGGCAAATGCCAAATTGTAGACACCAGACCTGCATCAGGATGCAGAGGAGGGAGAGAGGTTATTCAGCTGGACGGGGAAAGAGCTGTTAAATCAAAACTGCCAAGTTCTGTGTTTGTTCTCTTCTCACTGGTGCCGTCATAGCCCTTTTATCTTCTGCTTTTTGCGCGTAATTTCGTGCTTCCTTGTTACCGCATAATTGTGACATCAAAACAGTCTGTCATGTTGGTAACAGGATTGTTCCAAGAGGCCACGCTCTGGAGGCAAGAGTAAAGGCACAAAACAGTAAAGGCAGATGTCTGTGGTCTATCGAAAAAAAAAAATCTTTCAAGTGAAGAATCAAAACCTTCAAGGAAAAATTCAGATTGGGGAAAATAAAGCAGTTGCTTAGGACTCAAATCAACCTCACTTGCTAGAGTGAAGGGGCCACTTGTGGTTACTTTTCTGGAAAACAAAATGAACGCTAGCATCTAAACATCAGAGACCATTTGGCTCTCCAAGAATTTATTTGTTAAATCAAGGTTAAGGCTGTACCATAAAGCAAGGGTTTTGGTCTTTGCTTCTTTTGACTTTAAATATTTTTACTCATATAGGGCCATTATGACCTCTAAATGGTTTTTTAATCATTTTTTAGGTTTCAATGCTTAAAAATCGCATCCATCCCCTTTTGATGTAATCTAGGCCCTAATAATCAGCTTCTGCGGCAATGTGAATGATAAAGTCAAGCCTTGCTCATTTTTTAAGAAAAACCTCTAAATTCACAAACGTGTTTACCAATGTGTGAGTTTCAACACACTTCTACAGGCTCAGAGCGATGATTTATCTAACGATAGTGATCTGGTAGAATGATAATAATTTGTCTATTTTCATTTTCATTTAAATATTTAATTGGAAATACTCATTTATTTCATATAATGGCTACTTTGAAGTTTACAACTAAAACAAATTGACATGAATTACGTCAGTCAGTCAATACTTACTGAGCACCTACTATGTGCTCATCATGCTCAGTAGCAGCAGTGGAAGAAGATCTACTTTCTGTCTCGAGGCGCTCACAGCCTCGTGACACGGGATGTATGAAACGTAACGCATTCAAGAGTCTGGACACCCAAGTTTGACACCTAATTCAGCTTCTCATAGCTTTGGATGAGTTCACTCCATTCTGGCCTCAGCCTGGAGTTAACAGCCTAGCTTTTAGCAGATGGGGATCACAAGAGGTGTGGATAAAAGGGAGATTGCAATGACCTAACTTAAAGCCAAGCTATAAGGTTAAATTACTATGCATTCTACATATGGTTGGCAGCTAACAACAATACAAGCTACAGCTACTGAGTACTTGCTCTGTGCCAGATACTGGGCCAAGCACTTCACCTGTATCACGCTTCATCCTCCCAACAACCCTCTGAAGTACCATTATGATCCCATTTTACATTAAGGAAACTGAGCAAAATCACAGGACCCAAAGCACCTAAGCCAGAATTTGGAACTGGCTCTTTTGGCCTCCAGACTTAAGAGACCCCACTGGGGTCTTAACCATCATTTAGTGACCATTAAGCTTGTTGCTTACTATTTGCCAAGTGCCTTGACGGGCTATCCTGTTGACGGTTCCATTGGTTCTGGCCCAATCACTTTTTTCTTTTGAGAGTGGACCTTTTCTCTGCAGCATCTGCAGAGTGTGATGGTCTTACCACACCTACTATTTAAGAGAACCCCAGTCTTGGAGGACTTCTGATGGGCTCAACAGCGATGGATAGAGCCAGATACTGAGCAGAGATGCAGCCAAGACACAGAGCAGCTTGGTAATTTTTACTGTTGTTACATTAGCACGTCGCTATTTCCAATTTTATATCATCAGACAACACTTTTGAAATAAGTAACAATTCATGACCTTTTTGATAAATGAGAGTGCTGAGGAAAGGTGAGACATTCAGGCTATTTTCCTAAAGGATTTGAGAAGACTTGATGGACAGGTCCTGTCGGGGGATGGGCACAGTGGATGAGCCTCAGATGAACACAGACTCCCTCATTTGAGCCTCTAAATTCCCCATTCGAGGTACACCTAGACCCTGACACCAAGAAAGCAGAGATGACTGATTCAGCTCCAGGACCTCTTAGACCCCGACACCATCTTGTGATCCATCCATCACTCGGCAGAGGCCAAGAGAATGAACACAACAATGTGAAAAACCATCCACAGAAAATCTCCCCAATCGTTTGATTGTATAAATAATTTATTTCTGTTCACAGCATCGTATATGCATTATAAAAGGCTATGGAAACAAAAGAGGAGGACGGTCAAGACAGAGAACTACAGCAGTAGAAAGGAAAACTGAAACCGGGGGACACGGTCCCAACACCATAACAGAGAATTTGTGAAGAAAATTGTTCAGAAACAAAATTGGCCTCCCTGTGTCTATTAGAAAACATTTCAAAAGCTCACTTGGGGAGGCCAGCTTCCTCTATGTGAAACCCATTCATTCTCCAAAGGGCAGAAGGCATAATAAATCACTGATTGACATATTGGGAGGACTCCCTCCTCCATGACTACTCCAAGGTGATTTTATCTGTGCTTCCTCTGTTGGGTCAGAGACAAAATGGGCTATTATTAGGTCAAACATTACAGAAATCAACTGAGACTCTTAACTATTAGTTGATACACCACAGGGCTTTACTTTACTGCACAATTACTAACAGTTGATTGCACCCTTAAGTATCAATAATGCAAAAAACAAAATCATCTTGCATCATTTTTAAAGCATGACAGGATTTGAACAGTGATCTTGAACCTAAGTATCGTTAGCACAAGAAGGTTACAGTATTTGGCATCTGCAATGTCACAAAATAAATATATTATTCTTTCAATAGTGTGGAACTACCAAAATGTCAAAGTGCTTAAGAAATTGTTGCATGTGAAGAAAATAAAGAAAGATGGATTTTTTTTTTTTATAATTCTATACAGAATCTTCGATGATGGGACCAGCCCATTTAGAAATCAGTGACTATGCTGTCGATATGTAAACTGAAATCTGGCAGGCTTTCGACATTGCGTAGCTATACTTTCTCTACTGAGTTTCTACAAAAAGACCAGCATTGGAGGGGTACCAACTATACTGACAAAAGAGAAAAAGTAGATGGGCTGCTAGGTTTCTGCTTTTACAGAATTTCATATAAGAACTGGGTTTCAAGCAGGAAGCCAGAACTTCTGCCTCTGGTTCTTAAATTAAACTCTCAGAGTGTAACGGACAATAGGCATGGACTTACAATTTGACTAAATCACATGCTCAAGCATGATCATGTCCAATTTCTATGGACCTCCTTTGGAAAGAAATGTATAGCAGCCGGGGAAATCATAATTCTATCTGAAAATATGGATTCTGAGAGGAAATTTAAAAAATCAAACAGTAAGTTTTAAGTTTCCCTTTTGATACTGTGTTGCAGCGTAAATGTCAGCTTCTGCAACCCAAGACTCAGTCCTGATCATAAAGGATTTTTTAAATTACGTTATTAAAAATATTTATTCTTCTTTCACTTTACCTATTTTCCAAAGCTTCTTTCAAGTAAACTGTAAAGTGCCTGAGTACCGGTGACCATTACGTCACATGCTTTCTTTTATCTCAAGCACTCGTTGTTGTTTGCATTTGCCCAAAGTGCTGGCTGACTAGGAAGGCCAGTTCCCATAAGAATGAATTCGGAGGGGCTTCATCCTTGTGTTTTTTCTTCCCTTTTAAATCCATGCAATGAGGTCTGGCTTTTGCAACAAGGTGGGGTTTTATTTTTTGGTGTATATGACATCAAATACTCTAAGGAGACATTTTTAATGAAATACTTAACCAGATAGGCCACAATGAACCAAATTAGAAGTCTGAACATGTCACCACTTGCCATAAAGGGATATAAAAGGGCAGAGCAAAGTCTTTTTTCCTAAGGTGAATATTTCTAAGGTGAGTATTCATTTGCAAAAGTTTTTTTAAAACATGTCTGAAAACCCATTATCACGCGGTTAGTATTGCAACAGACATCCCCTGCAAAAAAAAAACCCATCTTGCAATTCAGCACACATCTGCAGCTGGTGTGCTCATCCAAACCAATCAGTAGGCTAAGAGAATTTAAAATTCCACACATATAGGTCTGGGTATTTATGCCAATTACACAGTACAGAGGGAGGTCCCTGTATCCACACACACACACTCCATCCAGCATGTACGCCAAGAGCCTTACCCTTTAAACACCTTTAATTATCTTGCAAACAGTAAATGCATCATTTGCCACCACCTCCAACAGTTTTTTTTTTTTTTTTTAATTTTTATTGGTCTCTTTGTGTGATAATGACCTACACACCGACAGGGTCCAAACCATCTGGAAGATGTCTGATTCCAGGCTGAAAAGCAGTTCTCAACAAAACTGGTCTTCTGTAGCCACCACAAAGCACCAGGAAAGGGGCATCTTCGAGGCCATTCCCAGCCAAGGCCAGCACAGTGCCCGGTGCCCTCTGGCTGTTGCATTGTCCTAGGCAGTCCTCTGATGGCCCAAACCACCATCTCCTCTGGGCCCAGAACAGGACAAATGAAATTTCAACAGGGGCCTGCCCTGTGACATAAAATTATTCAGCTTCCACAGCCCCTGAATGCAAGGAGAGGTGTTCTCCCCAAGACCCCCCACTGCCAACATGCCCCCCAGATGGGTAGCTCAGGGTTCTGGGAATGCATACCTCAGGTGACTCCCAGGTGCGATCCCCCAGCGGGGGCGGGGCAGTCTGAACTCTGGCCCCGCAGGAGTAGGAAGAAATCGCTTTTGTCTCTCTGACATCTGAGCCTTCCACCTGGGGCCGGGAAGGCGGACAGCAGGGCCGGCACTTCCCCTCCCCACCGCGGCCGCCCACCCCATCAGTATCTCTCGTTCAGACAAAAGGTCCCCTGAGCTGGGGGTGGGGGCAGGCCGAGCAGGCTAGGAAAGCAGCCTTCACACCCAGGTTAAGTCACCAACCCTGCATTTGGGTGCGAGGATTCCGTTCTAAAAATTCGAAGCATCGCTTTGGTTCGCTGTCTTTGTTCGCCGGCGCGGGTTCTCGCGCACCCATCCATCCATCCAGCCGTTCGTTCATTCATTCATTCATTCTTGACTCACTCGCCGCTGCCCCTCGCTCCGAGCGCTGCCGGAGCATTACCGCTTCTTCTTCTGCTTGAGGGACTTCCTGCGTTTCAGGATCATCTCATAGAGCTTGTCCATGCCCTCGGTGAGGCCCTCGCCGATGATGGCGCACGCCGGCTGGACGTGGTAGGTGGTGGCCGGGATGAGCTCGTGCAGCGCCAGCTGCTTCTCGATCTCGGCCACCGGCAGCGACTTGGGCAGGTCCTGCTTGTTGGCGATGACCAGCAGCGGCGTGCCCTGGTTCTCGGCGAACTTGGTCACCTTGTGCAGCTCCGTCTTGGCCTCCTCCAGCCGGTCCACGTCCACCGAGTCCACCACGTAGATGATGCCGTCCGTGCAGCGGCTGTAGGACTTCCACAGAGGCCGCAGCTTCTCCTGGCCGCCCACGTCCCAGAAGTGGCAGCTGATGCCCTTGGCCGTGCCGTTGCTCAGCTTGATCTTCTCCGTGTTGAAGCCGATGGTGGGCACCGTGTTCACGAATTCGTTGAACTTGAGCCGGTAGAGCACCGTGGTCTTGCCGGCCGAGTCCAAGCCCAGCATGACGATGTGCAGGGACTGGAAGGCCGAGATGTTGGAGGAGATGTTGCCCATGGCTCCTCGCTGCGGCGCCGGCCACTGCGGCTGCGGCGGGAGGGCGCCGCCCCCCGAGCAGTCACGGGCCCGACGCGGCCGGGCGCACCTGGGCCCCGCCCGCCGCCTGCACCCGCCCGGGTCTCGGCGTCCCTGGACGCGCTCAAACGCCGCGGGCTCCGCGCCCTCGCCGGCGGGGCTTGCGATCTGCGGGCATTGCGCGTCTCCCGGCCGCGGCTTTGTCTCCCGCCAAGCAGCCCCGAATGCCGCGTCTCCTCAGGCCCCGCTCGCTCGGCCGCCTCCTCCGGCCGCGTCCCCGCCTCTGCTGGGGCTCTCCGCGGCCGGCCGGCTCCGGGCTCTTGGCGCCCTGCGCTCGCCTCTGGCCTGGGGCGGCGCCGCGGGGCCGCTCCGCTCCCTGGGCGCGCCGCGGAGGCGCAGGCGGGCGCGGGCTTCCCCGGGCGTCGCTGCTGGCACTGCCGCCTCACTGTCCCCCAGTCCCCGCGCCGCCGCCGCCAGCCTGCAGCGGCCAGAGGGCGCCCGGCCCCGCCCCCGCGCGCCCCGCCCAGGCCCCGCCCCCGGCCCCGCCCCTCCCGCGGCCGGGGGTCAGGCGCGGTCCCCGGCGGCCGTTTTCGCGCGCTTTGGGGCGTCTCCGCTCGTCCCCTGCGGCCCCTCCCGGCCCGCGCCGCGCCGAGACAATGGCCCGGAGCCGGCTCTTCCTCCCCCGCCAGCTGACGCGTCTTACAAAAATAGCTTCGGCTCCCGGAACCCCCGCCCGAGCTAGCGCCCTACCTGGCCGGGCCGCAGCCCTGGGCGGCACAGCCTGCCTCCGGGACTGGGTGCCGGGGTCCCCTCTCCGCCAGCGCTGGCGCGGCCCCGAGCCGGGAGCAGGGCGGGAAAGTGCAGCGCCCGGGGGAGGGCGAGGGTGCCGCTGGGCGTCAGGGCGGTGGGGGCAGGCCCTCCCACCCCCAGGAGAAGGGACTGGAGGGTCCCGGCCTCAGTGAGCCGCCACCCGGGACGCGTTCCCACCCACCCTCGCGCCCTTTGCGTGCCCTGGGCCTGATCCCCAGGTACCGCCCTGGCTCCCCCTTCTGCCTCAGCTCCAACAGGCTCCGCCGGCCAGCGCCACGCTCGGGAGCCCGGGCCTGTGCCCCGGCCGCCCTGGAGGCCCAGCTTTTCCTGTCTGGTGGCAGTGGTGGGGGCAGGAGTCCGGCACTTGTATCCTAGTCTGCTATGGGGGAATCAGGAAACCTGCCTGCTCCACATAACTGCTGAAGCCCAGGGTAAGCGTTAGCACCTTGGGAGAGCACCCCTTGCCGCCCCACTTTGGGAGCCGAGAACCACCTGCCGACAGGCGCAGCGCTCCGGCAGCAGGCTCAGCAAGCGCCTGGGACTCCAGACACACTTGGGGGCTGGAACGAAATGTTTTTCTAGCTTGGAGCTGGCGGCACCGTGATTACCAACACTGATAGTCCCTGGGTTCCACCCTGTCACCCCAATTCAGTAATTTCATTCTGGCATATAAACAGGCAACATGCACATCCTCTCTGGGTTTGGAGGAAACAGTGCATTATGCATAACCCACAGATCTGGTGTAGAGCTGCTGGGGGGACAGCCAGAGGCAGAATGGGCAATCACTTCACAGCACTGCTTACCACATAGAAAAGATGGAAACCGTGTCAAGGGGCAAGGAAATGAAAACGTTAGTTATTTATGAATAAAAACCAAGATTTTATAAAAGTACTTTATCCTTTTCCTTTCACAAGCTGTTATAAACTATATTATGTCATTGGTACTAAACACACGAGAAGGCCACATCTATAGAAGAAAGGACAAGACAGCCCACCTTTGGGATTCCCGTGGTTGCGGCAGCCACTGCAGGCACCCATGCTCCAGAGCGGGTCCAGGGATTGAAAATGGAAGGCCAGGCTAGGAAGGATCCTGTGCATCATTCCATCCAATCCTCCCAGATGAGAAAAACAAGGCCTGGGCACTTGTGACTTTGCCAAAATGGAACCTAGATGCAGACCGTCTGTTCCAAGACCAGTGGTCTGTGTGCCAAAGGCGGAGGGCCTGCCTGCTCTCCTGCTCACACCACACCGCCCCCACGCACCGTTTTAGTTCCATGGGGTTGAAGTGAGCAACCTGGATTCAGTTGCGAAGGACAGACATTCAACTCAAATTGAGTTGGACAAAAATGGAAATATATTCACTGATGTCATTGAAAAGTTCAGAATAAGTGTTAACTTTAGGCATGGCTAGATCCAGGAACTCAAAGGAGTCTTTAAACCAGGTGTCCTTCCATCTCTCCTCTATTTTCCTGTATTGATTAGTTTTCCTACTGGCAAACTTGGACACACATCCTTGGTTTAGATCCTAGAAGGAAAAGGCATACCTTTTCCCCAATAACTGCAGCAAAAGCCTGAGTACACATCCTTTTGGCCTGCCTGGCCCACTGTAAGTCAAGCAGGACTGTGCGAGAGAATGGAACACACTGACCGATGTGGCTCAGGGGCTAATGTTGGGAAGGGTGGTTTTCAAAGTAGAATTAGGGATCTGTTACCAAAAGGGCACCTGATAGTGAGTAAACAAAAATGACAGGTGTCAGTGTAATTCACAAAAGTGTCATTTCAGTTCTGGGAACCCTGGGAAGAAAGGATTTTGTGTTTTTGGAGTGATTTTCTTGGCTCTCTTCAAGGCCTGCCCCATAGATAGCCGCCTTTTGATGAGACTGTTTCTTCTTCTCTGCCACAGGTAGGCTTGGGGCTGGGTTACAGCCCAAGATGAGACTCTGATTAGTAGTTGAGACCTGGGCATTTGGAAAAGGACAGACCAGATTAGAAGGCTCTTTATCTGGTTCCCACAAATGATCTTAGCGTGGAACTCCTTTGTGTCACTTGCTTCTACCCCTAGTCAGGACTTGCTTTTATTTTAAAGATAGTAGGAGGGAATATTTTACTAAAACAGCCAACATGTTTTCTTGATGCTATAATAATTACTAGCAAGAGCCTCAGTGTTTTGACTGCAGCCCCCACTTTTTGCACCCCCATGATGGTGTTCAGCAGTAAAGAGCTGTCTGCTGTCCAGTAGGAAAAGCAGATTAATGAACATTAATAGAGCTTTCTGGAACAGCCATGAGACAGCAACTTACCATAATTGAATAGCAACTGCTCTACATCCTAATTTCACTCACCAGGTGACAAGTTGATTTTATAGTTGATAGTTTAACTTCTAACACATAAAAATGTCATTCGGTTGAGTCGACTAGTAACTTTCCTTCAAATATGGATTTCTGTTGAAAAACACTGGAATTATAAAAAGAAAAGTAATGCTTACCCCTGTCAGACAGGCAAGGCCTACTTTGAGCCTATTCCCTCATCACATACATCACAGCTAAAGTCCAGCGAATGGAAGATACTGGCGACACTATGCCACTTTCTTCATTTTAATTAATCGGAACAAGACATTTCTCAAAGAATGGCACGTGCTGATGTCCTGTCTGAGATGATTCAGTTCCAGCAGCATCTTCCAGGTCCTCCTCTCCCTTCTGTTCTGCATCACGACGACTTTACACCTGGAGTGAAACTCAATCATTTCGAGTAAACAAAATGTGATACCTTGGCAGTGATTTTGAAATTGCATCCTAAAATATTCCTTTTTTCCCCTTCTGATGACTTAGAAATAAAATATAAATTAAAATTAAAATAACTTTTGAGTGAACCTAGTGAACAGAGCGATACATTGCACCATTATTGTCTTTCCCTTGGTCAGATGGATAATGTAAAATGCAAAGGAAAGCAGCCATCCATACCTGAGTGTGGACGAGGACAGAGATCAGGAGGTGGGCCTGTGTGCCCGTGCACACACGTGTTACTGTGGGATTGACTGCACGTTATCACTGGAAACCCTCCGGGCAATGCTGGGTCCCGGCTCAGGCACCCGGGCCAAACTGCTGTGATACAGGAGTGCCCTCTACTGAGCTTCTCGGGTAGCAGATGACAACCTCTACAGAGGCACAGGGGCCTAGTGCTTAGCAAACGTTCAATTCGTATTTATGGAATGAGTGAATGGATAAGTGACGCCGGAACCTTGTTCTCCCTATCGCGATGGAGGACTAGTTATCTTAGAGCCCCACTAAGGGGCTTAAAGTGAGACAGTGTCAAGTGCCCAGAGGTGCTTCTGTCTGGGGCTCAGAGCTGGGGAGCATCGATTCTCAGACGCCAGCTTGGGTCTCGTCTGTGAGACCCATGGAGAACAGGGGCCCAGGGTGGCGGGGGTGGAGTGGGGGGTGAGGGTTGCGGGTTACTTGTCAGGAGAGGAGATCCAGGAGACCGGCAGGGCAGGAAAGGGCTTTACCAGGAAGCTGTTCAAAGAATCACAAACTGATGGAAGAGATAGAAAAATAGCACCCAGGAAACCCAGCTGAGATTCGAGATGGGAGAAACCAATATTTGCATGTAGTTCATGGGCAGGTGTAGGCAGCTGGAAGTGGAGAATGAGGCCAATTGGACAGAGAAGCATCCAGCCTGCAGCAGCGTGGTCCAGCACCGAAACCCTAATCTGGCGGGACAGGCTCCTTAACGCGGACCCGCACAACACTCTCAGAAGCCTGAGGGCGAGCTGGAGGACCTCGTCTCCACAGCCGCCCGATTGCTGGGCCCGCTCCAGCAGAAATGCTGGCCACTCAGACACCGGCGTTAAGGAGAGCTCTGTGGATGGGGCTGTGGAGTTGGGGGAAGACAGATGAGAATCAGGGATGCCTGCAGGCTTTTGTTTTATTCAAGTGGTCCAAAGCCTGGAAAGAAGCAAAGATCCACTCCTCTATTGTCCATTCAAGTTCATGGTTTTAATGGAAAAAAAAGTCAAGGTGCCTTATTTTTTATTTTGCTAAGCAACAGGATTTCATTTTTCCAACAACCACTACTACTAGTGTTTTATATTGTTGTTGCTATTTTTGGCAAAAATATATATATATATGTAGCTTAAAGACTTTTTCTCCATTCAAGTCTTCATTAATAATTATCAATCTCTATCATAGGCCTGGCAGGGGTGGGGACCCTGCAGCCTCAAGGCCACATGTGGCCCTCTGTATTCCCAAGTGTGGCCTTTATCAAAAGGATTTGTTCTGTAAAATTTTGATTCAGTCAAGAGGCCACACTCAAGGATCCAGAAGGCCACCTGTGGCCCCAAGGTGCAGGTTTCCTGCTTGGAACTCAGGACTCAGGCATACAAAAATGACAGAAAAGTATTTATATCGGTGCCATATCTTTTCAGTTGAGAGGGAAGAAAAGGCTTGGTATGCAGAAGTTATTTCTGATTCCTTTAATAATTCAATCACTGTAATTAAATTTCTACTCTAATAGCTACAGTGAAAAAAAAAAACAACTAGTAACAATAAATATCAGCTGATTAGAGAGCTGCCCCATGAACCAAAAAGTATTTGATGGAAACTTGGCGTACTTTAGTCTCTCCCACCCCCCACAGGTGAGCTGGGTGCCTATCCCTTTCATTTAATTAGGACCTCGGTTGTCTGGACCCAAGCGAGAAGGAAACAATCACGCCTTTGTGCTTCTACCAAGTCCTACTGGCTCCCTCAGTGCAGCAGAGGAGGACAGGGTGTGCTGCCAGCTCCCTTCTCTAATGTGTGGTCACTCAGGATGACTCTTCCCTTTTAAAGCAACAATTGGCTTTTTGTGGCACTATCTTCTATGCGAGCATGGCACAAGCATCTGAAAAGGGCCCTTTGGTTCATTGCTGCTTTTGTTGGTGTAAGAATAGCCACTCAGGATTATTACTGCTTCCTCATGAGTTGCACTGGGCTTATGCAACTCGATGCCTCACTTCTTCGATCACAGAAAATCCCTTTTACTCTCTTGCTTCCACCCCCTTCAATCTCCTAAAACTACTTTCCTAAGGTCATTGATGACCAATGGAAAAATCTGAAGTCCTTTTGGTTCCCTTCTTACCTGGCCTTTCAACGGACCTGTTGATCTCTCCATCCTTCTTAAAATTCTTCCCTAAGAAACCTCCCTGGCAACTGGCAGCATTTCCCTCACTCTTCACCACTCTACATTCTGCCCCTAGGACGCAGGATGGACCTGTGCTGACGACCACCCAGGACGGAGATGCTCACAGGTTCAGGGTCGCAAACTCACATCTCTGAAGCCACACTCTCCCCACCTTTCCAATCTCGACTAGTAGACTTTGTGTGTGTCTTCTCATTAGTCCTCGGCCACAGAACGTTGGTGGTCCCCAGTGTTGGGTCTTGGACATTCTCTTCCTCTCTTCTCTCAGTAGTTAATTCCATCTACCTCTCTTAATATCTCAGTTTCTATCACTGTCAAAAGCCAGAAGAGCATAATAGGGACTATTGAACTCAGAGCCCTCTCTCTGTCTCTCTCTATATATACATACACATACACACACACATATATATATATGAGATAGTATATCTTCACCAAGATTACGCCATAGGCACACCAAACCAGCACCAGACAATACACAAACTCATTGCCTTTCCCTCCCTCTACTCACCTCCTACCTCCAGTCAACCAGAGTCTAACCATCTCTGATTCTATTTCAGAAATGGCTCTTGGAATTAAAACTGTGAGTGTTTTTAAACCATATTTGTGGGGTTTTTCCCCCTTTGGTTCAAGATAGTTGCCTTTATTTATGCTTTGATGAATACAGTATAGACTTCCATTTTTCATGTGGAAAGGAGCAAACTTCACCTAGTTTATTCCTTCTGCTTGAGTCCCAGGGAAGGAGGCAGCTTATTGGATTGACCCAAATCTATTAATAATATTTCGTTGGGTCCCACCTCATTAGTAATCAATGAAGGTCTGTGCTTCCTAGAGTAGGCTCAGTGGCCCCTTCTCCACCTGTCGTGGGGCAGGTAAGCTCTCTGGGATTGGCTTTCTCATGTTCCGGGGTAGAGAAGGCACATCTGGCTTAGATCCTTGGCCTAAGCTGCTTCCTTCAATCCAGCATTTACCAGAGTTAAAAGGCTGGAGAGCTTGGACGTCAGTATCTGCCGAGCCTAATGCACACTGCTCCCTGGCCCAGCCGGGAAGTGGCAAGTGACAGGATTTAGGCCTCAAAGCCCACCCCCGACCTGTCCCGTGACCTGGCAGGACATGCCACCAAACTCCTTGGCATCCCAAATGGATGGTGAAGAGAAATGCCCTGTGGGCAACAAGAGAGAAAACACTAAGGAAAGAAGAGACCCAAACAGAAAGGCACCAAGAAAAGATGCAAGGACATGGGGGGCAAAGAATAAAAGAGGAGGATTTAGCTGCTGCTCCTTCTCATCTTCCTCCTTTTTCTTATTTTTTATATTTTCCTTCTGGTCAAAGACGTCACAATTTTTGTGGAGGATCTAGACCTTTATTTGTTTTTTCTCTCTATGGAAACCGATGTTCCAGAGACTAAGAAATGACTGAGTTGATCATTTTTAGTGTTTTTCGATCAGGTGAAACATTCACGTGGTACGTTACAATGTTTGTAAGGAACAAAAGGTATCCGCTGAGGAGGACGCCCATCCTGCCCCCTCGAGCAGCCTCCAGCCCACCGCAGCTCCTCTCCTGGAAGGTGTGAAGGCGACTGCATCCACTAGGGGTCTGCGTCTCCTTCCATAGATTTGGTTCTGCTTTTTCAAAGAGCTATACCTTAGAATGTATAATCCAAAGCAAAGGGACAGCAGTATCATAAATTAATTTGATCTTGGACAGTCTGGCAGAGCAAAGATCTGGCCATGAAACATCAAGGTGAAGCACTCCAGGGAAAAACTATAAGCTGTTTTGAGAAAAGAAGACTCTACTAGAACTTTCCTGCTCTAGTTATGATGACCTTCAACCTACAGCCCAGCCCTGTCTAACCATGAGCCCAGGAGGACCTCTGCTCCCAAGAGCAACTGGGTTCTGGAGTTACCTTGCAGACTGAAGCCCCACATGCGTTCCTAGGGTACCTGTCCCCTGGAGCTTCAGCCTCCTCCCAGTGCACTGCACACCCACCATTCAGAAGACCTGGGTTCTGTCCCATCCTCCTCAGCTGGAGCCCTGATAATTGGCCATTTGCAGCCAGCCTCCCTGTCTCCTGCATCTGGCCCTATAGCTGCTACCTGCATGGCCCCATGTTGCCAAACTGGCTCAAATGGAAGGAGCAGGGCAAACTAAAAATGGTAAATCCAGAAAACAAGCCAGCAGTTTTCTAGCCTGTTATGGCCTAGAATGAAAAGACAAAAAAAAAAAAAAAAAGCAAAGAAACCAGAATAAATTTAATTTTGTAATAGAAGTAGTATACTTATCTCATTAAATTCTAACTTATGATCTAGTCTTTCTTAACTTAATTTCCAGTCTGCTGCTCATGGACCTTTGTTATGATTTTATCTAGTGATAAATGTGCAAAATAATTAAAATAATAACAGTCTTAGGTTTTTCCCTGCCAAAAAAATCATATGAAAATTGAGCCTTGATTCTGGGCAGAGTGAGATTCAAGAAACTGGTATTAAAATCATATGTAGCCACATGGACACAGTTGGCTGTCAACAGGAGTCTTCCCTAAAAAGTTGATTGTATAATCCAGAAACTGGAATGACCATCCGTAGCTATATTATTAAATAATCTAAAATACTGCCACACAATCAAAAACTTCATAACTATTAAAAAGAATGAGATGGCTGGGAACGGTAGCTCACGCCTGTAATCCTAGCACTCTGGGAGACTAAGGCAGGTGGATC
>CAUYSK010102808.1:0-46913 GCA_963575035.1 Avahi laniger
TGTTTTGGAACTTTTCCTAAAGCCACTTTTCCCAGATGAATCTGGGAAAATAGTAACAACAGTGAGCAATCTAAGAATTATAGTTCTACTATCACCAATTTTCTTCTATTTTTGTTAAATTTCTGGTTGTCAATCACCCAACTTCCTTTAGGGATAGCATTTTATTTTTTTTAAGAGACAAGGTCTTGCTTTGTGGCCCAGGCTAGAGTGCAATGGTGTGATCATACATAGCTCACTGCAATCTCGAACTCCTGGGCTCAAGTGATCCTCCTGCCTCAGCCCCCTGTGTAGCTAGGACTACAGGCACGCACCACCACAATCGGCTAATTTTTACATTTTTCCTATGTAGATACAGGGTGTCACTATGTTGCCCAGGCCGGTCTTGAACTTCTGGCCTCAAGCTATCCATCTGCCTTGGTCTCTCAAAGCACTGGGATTATAAGCATGAGCTGCCACACCTAGCCTTATTTGCATGATTTTAAGGCACTAAATTTTTGTTAATTTGTCTCAACAGCAATAGGAAACTAACATAACGTCTTTCAGCAGAAGGAGTTTAGTGGGGTGCCTATAGTCCTTCTTCTGTTTACAAAGGACAGGTAGCTGTGAGGAATGAGAGGCAGCAGGTTTGGTGGAACCCAGGTCCCTGAACACCAGGCCTGGGACCGTGGCAGTGCCATAGTGGGGCCTGTGGTCAGACTGGCCAGGGAACAGGTGCGCCGTTATTGAGAGCCTGCCACTGCAGGGGACTGGCTAGGCTTTTATGCTCTTCCTCTCATGGAGCACTCAACAATGGTTCATTCACCCATTCATTCATTCATTCATTCACAAATGCTGTTGAGGCACCGATAATGTTTCAGGTACTTTGTTACCCATAATGGTGAAAAGGTCAGGCTATGGAAGTGACTGCGTTTGAATGCAAGATTTGGCAATAATAACAATAGCAGCAGCAATGGGTACCACTTATTAAGAATTTATTATGGGCCAGGGTTCATGCTGGATACTTGAAGAATATTTTCTGCAATAATACAAGGTACACAGCTTCAGCCCACTCTGCAGATTCCCAGGGAGATCTGTCTGCTGACCTCCCCGTGGCCACAGAGCAGGGACTCAGCGGAACATGATGTAGCTTAGGTCTCTTTTGCTGAAAATCTTGTGCTTTTTCTGTGACATCATACAGCCTTTCAAGATAGAAAATGTTTCCATCATTCTAGAAAATCATATGCCCGATGCTTTAGCAACATCACCTGTAATCCTCACAAGAGCCCTGCATGGGAGCTATTGTCGTCTCCATTTTACAGACCAGGAAACAGAGGCTCCCAGAATCGCTCAGCTGAGGTGTGGCTGTGTCAGAGCCAGGGTTGCTGGTCTCCAAATCCCTGTTTGTCCCCATAGCCGGCTGCCTCGTGGCAGAGCCGTCTGCTGTAATTCTTTTTTTTCCAACAATGCCTCTGCTTCTGTCATCCATTCACATCTCTTCCGTCCGACAGAGCGTGCGCGGCGCAGTACCCCACCGCTTTCTCCCCTTGACTTCTCACCCCACTTGCCTGCGTTCTGGAGCCAACATCGAGCCAGGCATGGGGAAACCGTTTTCCCTGGGATCAGGAGAAGCCACCGCGGTCTTTGGGAAAAAGCAGTCAAGCAGGAGTAGCTCTGCCAGCAGCTGGGCCCTGGCCAAGGGCCACCGTGGGTGCCGTTCTGTGCGGCGACCAGAGCACAGAGCCCCTGGGCTGTGTTGGAACAGGCCCCTAATGAGGTGCCCCTTGCTTGGGGAAGGAGTAGAACAGAAACAAGCCCCGCATTTTGCCAGTGGAATTTCCTGGAAGTGGCTTTGTAAGCAGATTATCCTAAGACTAATTTTATTTTCCACAAGAATAACACTTATTAGTGCCAGGATTCTGACAGAGAAGCCGCGATGATGACTCAACTGGGGTCTCTCTGCATCCTGCGGCCAACAGACTTGGATTTGGTCCAGATATACCTGGACACTCAGAAAAGTGGGCTGGGCTCTGGTCTGGGGGACATAGGACCCAGCTCTGGCCCATGCGATGGAAGGGGAGCGGCTGGGGTGCTCCCTGGAAAGACTTTTGCTCCCGCGTGAAGGGCAAGCTTTGGGGGAGGAACACAGCCATCCTGCGCACAAGGGGCCTCAAGGCTGAAGAGCAGAGGCAGCGGCTTGGCAGAGCAGAAGGACATCTATGATTGTGAACCTGCACCTTTTGTTCCCTGAGTTGAGCAGGTGTCTGTACTGCTAAAGCCACCTTTGGCTCAGTTTTCTCTTCTTTGAAGCCAAACTTAATGGACAGACCAGCACCCAGCTGTAAAGGCCACAGCAGCACCCTCGCTGGCCTGGTTAGTGTCGCTGTCATCAGTTGTGTTATGGATTGGGGATGAGGGGAGCTTTGGGCTGTCCAGCCTGACACCCCCATCCGGTGTGTGAGGAGGCTGAGGTCAGGAAGGTGGGACGCTTTGCTCAGTGTCACCTGGTGCCTTGGTGGAAGAGCCAGCAATAAGAACTGCACGCCCAAGATGTGGAGTGCAGGGACCACCTGGGTCCAACCCTGCAGCTCACCCCACTGGCTTGTGCCTCAACCAGCCCCAGCACAGCTCTAGGGATGAGGGGGCCCCTGAGGCCGTGCCTGCCTGAACTGACACCTCCTTCCCTCCCGTGGTGTGCGCACACCACACAGGCTCTCCTGTCTTAGAGGGGAGCCTCTAGTAAGTTGTTCCGGGGTGGTGGAGACCTTCTGGGTTGCTGCTTATATTTGGGAAGATGCAAATGCAAAGCTCAGGGTAAAAGGAATAACTGTCCTATGCTTGAATTTCAGGGCATTTTTTAGAGTTCCCTCCTAATTCTCTTAAGCCCTCACTGCATAGGGCCCTGCTGTTCCGTTCTGCCTTTGACTCGTAAGGGGCAGCTTCTCAAACTGGAATGCTTCCTGCTTAGGCTTAAAGAAGATGGGACCATCTTGTGCTTTTTGAGCACAAACTTGGCAGCTGTTTCACCACTTGGAGGAGACCAACAGATTCAGCAGCCCGGACTGCCTTCCCACTTTGGTTACTCAAAGCGGAAACGATGCTGGTGTGTGGACACCGGGCCCACTACTCACATGAACCTTCTTATTTACTCTCACAGTAATACCCTGGAATATAAAGGGTTGAACCTTCTTTTTTTCTTTTTAACAACTGAGCAACAAGGCTCAGATAGAAGAATCAACTCCCCACAAGCCACATGCACTGGCCAGAATGGGGGGGAGGGTTCCACAACATCCACTGGCAACAGAGTTCTCTTGTCTGGGTCCAGGTGACAGCTGCTCCCATGGGGCTGTAAGACCTTAGGTCAAAGGGAAACTACAATGCCAAGCTCGGTTCTATTGACAGTCTTCTATTTTTATTATGTACAAGATATCATTCCACGTGTGGCTAGAATCTCTAACGATCTGGAGAAGGATGAGAGGTAAAGAGCCTACCAAATCTTCAAAGTAAAATAAGAATGCTTCTTGGATGGTGTGTTCATTTCCCAGGGATGCTGTAACAAGTTCTCACAAAACGGGTGTCTTCAAACAACAGAAATTCAGTCTCTCATGGTTTGGAGGCTAGAAGTTTGGAATCAAGGTGTTGGCAAGGTTGGTGCTTTCTGGAGGCACTGAGAGCTATTTCATGCCTCCCTCCCAGGCTGTGGTGGTTGCCGGCAGTTGTTGTTGTTCTTGGCTTGTAGACATCTCTACAGTCTCTGCCTTCATCATTCATCATCACGAGGCATTCTCTCTCTGTGTCTGTGTGTCTCTCTGTCCAAATCTCCCTTCTTTTACAAGGACATCAACTAGTGAATTAGGCCCACTCTAAGCTGGTGTGGCCCCATTTTAACTTATTTCCAAATAAGGTCACATTCCCAGTACTGTGGGTTAGGGCTTCAACATATCTTTTGGGAGAACATAATTCAACCAGCAACAGATGGTATTGTGGTCATGTATGTATAGAATATATATTTATAGAATTTATCTTTTTAGATAAATGCTGGAATATTTACCTGTGAAATGATATAATGGAACCTATAAGATTTGCTTCAAAATACTTTGAAGTGGGGCAATTGGGTGGGGTTTAGATGTAGCAAGAGTGGACATGAGCTGATAATTGTTGAAGCTTGGGATGGGCACAACACACAGGCACATGGGTTTTGGTTACTCATGCTGTGTAACATATCACCCCAAGACTTAGAGGCTTAAAACAATAAGGTCATTTTATTAATATTCTCTCTCAAGCTTCTAGGGGTTTATCGAGCTATGCTAGCTAGCTCAGTTCTTGCTTTAAGTTTTTGTTATGGACTGAATGTTTGTCTCCCCCCGAAATTCATATGTTGAAACATTACCCCCCAGTGTGATGGTGTTAGGAGGTGGGGCCTTGGGGAGGAGATTGGGATAAAAGTCCTAGGAGCGTGCTGCTCGCTGCTCTCTGACACGTGAGGACGCAAGGAGAAGTCAGTGGTGTGCAACCCAGAAGAGGCCCCTCACCAGAACCCAGCTATGCTGGCACCCTGATCACAGACTTCCCAGCCTTCAGAACTGTGAGAAATAAATTTCTGTTGTGTGTAAGCCAACCAGTCTGTGGTCATTTGTATAGCAGCCCGAATGGACTAAGACAGTCGCTCATGCAGTGGTAGTTGTCAGGTGGTGGCTGGGCTGGGACAAGCTGAGGGCTCACTCGTGCCCATGCTTGGTACTTGGGATGGGAAGACTCCAACAGCTGGGGTTCCTTGGGCTTCTGTGCATGTGACTGTCCAGTGTGACAGCTCTTCAGGTCCCTTACATAGTGGCCCAGGACTGTCACAGTGTGTATCCCTGGAGAAAATGTGTCTGACAGACTCTGTGCTCCTTCTCCAGCCTGCTTCAGAGTCTCGCACAGCATTATTTCCATCGCATTCTGTGGCCGAGGCAGTCACAGAGGCCCACCCAGCTATGGGGGGAGAGGGACATAGACTCCACTTCTTGATGAGAGATGTGTCAAAGGACTTGCAGACACATTTTAAAACAACCACGATCCTATTCACTCTACATTTGTGTGTTAAAAATATTTCCATAGTAACACACACCCACACACACAATTTATAAAATGCTATTTGGGAAGTCCCTTTACTTCTCTAAATTAATTTCAAATTAAAATAATGCAAAAGTTTTGCATGAAGTTTGGAGGCAAAAGAAAAAGGAAGGAAGGGAGGAAGGGAAGAGACTAGAAAAGAATATCTTTCCAGCATCATGTAGAAAATAAACATTGATATCAAGAATCTGGGGAAACCCTAATACTGTTTTATCATACCTTGTAGACTTCAGTTTTAATTCTCCATATAACATCTTTCAGGTCTGGGGGCCGTAAATGTTTGCCTACATATATATGGAGTTGCCATAGAAGGAAAAATAAAGATTTAGAGTTTTCTTAGGCAGGTAGAGGGAGGCAGCCTGGGAGGGCAGAAAGAGTGACATGTTGTGAGAGGTGGGGACTCTGCTATCTGGGGGCCAACTCGGCACTTCCCTCGAGGGCTGGGAGGGACAGTGAAAAGAGTGTGGGTGGTGGTCATCGGTGCTGTCCACCGGGTGTTTTCTGTGGGTCTCCCAGCCAGAGTTGCCCTTTCTGTTCCCTGGAGGCTGGGAGTGGCTAGTGATTTGCACTGGCCAGGCAACGGAGGTGTGCGCTTCTGGGCTGACATTGAGGGCCAGTGTAAGCCACTCTCTTCCTCCTCCTCTCTTGGCACTCGGAGGTGGCACCTCCCCTGTCTGGGCCCCTCATTCATCGCTACATGAAGGTGATAACGAGAAGGCCAGGAGAATCCATGTTGGATATGGAACACGCACTGCCATAACCCTTTGCCACTCTACGTGGTTGTGACCGCCGCATAACCTCGCCCCCTCCTGACTGATACAGCAGGCGTGGACGTGGGGTGCGGGCACGTTTGCCTTCACTTAGCAAGACATACATATTAATGCCTCCAACAAGCTACAGAAACATTTGTGAGGCTTCAGTGAAGGCCTTGGGGTGGGGGGTGCAGCTGGCACTGTGCCAGGCACATAGTAGGCACTCAGTAATGCTCATTCTATGACCCACCCATGGCCTTCAAGGCCTCAGTTTCCTCATGATTAAGATGAGGACATGTGATTGGAGTGGATGGCCTCCATCTTAGTCAGTTTGGGCTGCTATAGCTAAGAACCATAGACCGGGTAGCTTATAAACAACAGCAATCTATTTTTCACATTTCTGGAGGCTGCAAGTCTGAGATCAGGGTGCAGCATGGTCAGGTTCTGGTGAGGGCCCTCTTCCGGATTGCAGACAGCCACCTTCTCTTTGTATCCTCATGTGGCAGAAAGAGAGCTCTCTGGGGTCCCTTTTATAGGGTCACTAATCCGATTTGTGAGGGCCCCACCCTCATGACCTAGTCCCCTCCCCAAGGCCCCACCTCCTAATGCCATCACCTTGAGGGTTGGGTTTCAACATAGGGATGTGGGGGGGATGCCAGCATTCAGTCTGCGGAGGTCTAAGAGGGCCCTTCCTGCTCGCCTTCCAAGTAGACTTAAAGACTTTCACACACAGCTGTGGAGCGGGCACTGAAGCCCGCACTTGCCTCAACAATGATGAATTATTTGGAGGAGGACATGGAGTGCCCAAGAGTGCCTTCTTCCTTGGGATCATTTCTCTGCCCTGAGAGTCATTTATTATGTTCATAAAACACTTGGCAGCCCTTTGCAAATAAATAAGCACTCAGAGTTATTGGACGTCCCCACAAGGCTTCATGGATATGCACCAGCAAGGTGGCCGACAGACCTCGAGGAAAGCCACAGACGTGTATGTTGTTGGCTTCTGATCAGCCATTCCTGACATTGGCTGTTCATTTTTCAGATCTGCTTGGCTGGCCGCATTTCAAGGCCTCCTTCTCAGTAAAACTGTTTTGCCACTTGCTAGTGTAGCTGCTGTTAAGTTGTGGGGTGCACGGTCAGGATTAACCCTCCCTTCTCCCTTTAACCTCATTGTAATGTTTTCTTCTCCATCAAGTACTGTTTGGCACACAAATATTTGCACACACACACACCCCCAGCAAAATTTCCTCTCCTACCTGATTCCTTCAAATGACGAAGAATTACTGAGACCTACCCTGCGCAGGGCTGGGCGGCAGGGCTGGATTCAGCATGGCGCCAGCTCCCATGGGGTCGAAGGGAGACAGGCTTTTAATGGACAATCAAACAACGGAAAGCAAGGAGGCTGGTGAGAGCTGTGGACGTGGTATCTGCCGTGCAGAGACCAAGACCACAGCCTCGGGCGTGGCGGGTTAGGGGGGCCTCCCCACCCTACGTGTTTCCCAAGTGTGTCCTTACACTTTCCAGAGCCCCCTCTGGGATCTCACATGCACCCACCTCCTTGCAGAGATTCCCGAATCCTTACCTCTAACTCCTCCCTGGAGTTTCTGGCTTGTGTTTCCAGTTGCCAATGACACAATTTCCTATTAGCCCTTGTAATAATAAAATCAAACACACATCGAGCACCTACTGTGTGCATGTCACATTATTATTCCCGTTTTATTCATGAGGACACTGAAGTGCAGAGGTGTTAAATACTCGTCCAGGGTCACACAGCTAAGAAGTAGCAGAATCTGTATTTGAACTCTGAACTGTGACACCAAGCCTGGGCTCTTTGCTGCCCTCCATCCCATGGTCACCTGGATGGCTCTGGGCACCTCATATTAACATATCTAAAACCAAGCTCTTCTCTCTCCTGTCCACCCAATGCCGCCCACCACCCTGTCAGAGCCCTGTCTCTCTTTCTGTTTCTGTGACCTGCCTCTTCACCTGCCAGGCACTTGGGCTTGGCGGAGGACTCCCTCCTCCGCCTCTTCTATCCTCTCGGTTGTTAAGCCCTGTGGATATTTCCTCTGCAAAGTCTTCTAGATCATGACAGCAGCTCTTAAATGATCCAGTGTCAGCCTTGCTTTTCCCCAACTGGTCCCACAAAAGACACACACCATCCACTTCTTCCTTCCCAGGTCTGCTGGGCTCCTCCCTTGATCACACACCTTCTGGCTTCCTGATGAAAATCACCACCATTAAGTCCCACATTCCACCTGAGACCTCTCTCCTTGGTTGTACTCGTCCCCGCTGGAATTGACATGGGCACCTGAAACTCAATGTGCCCCGAAACCGCACTGCACTTGCTGTTACAAAGACCCCCTGCCTTACCCATTCTCCTCCTTTCCTATCGCACTAGAATCCCAGACTCTTAGCCGGACATAAGACAACGTTTCCCATTTTCCCTGCAATGAGGTACGGCCACGGGACCAAGTTCTCGCTAGAAGTATGTGAGCAACTTGTGGGTCACAACCTGAACGGGGAGAGGCACACTCTCCTTCCCTTTCCCTGGGCCACGTGGCCTCGGTGGCCAGCCATCTTGGACCAGCAGTTGGCAGAACAAGGGAGTGGAAGGAGCCGGCGTCCCCTACCATGGAGCCACCACGTTCATTGTAAACGGGCTCACACTTTAACGTTTATGTGGAAAATAACAAGATTCCCTTTTGTCTAGGTCACTCTGTGCATGGGTGGATGCATGTCTTGTTTCAGTCTTGGTTTAAACAACCAAATCTGAATCCCAATAATACCTCGCCCCTCCCCTCCTCCAACCCCCTCCTTCTGGTTAACAACACCTGCACCCCGACTGTGTAAGCCAGAATGCTGGATGCCACCCGCTGACTCCTCCTCTCCCTCTCCCTTTCCCCCAGTGGGAGCTGGTGGCTCCAATTCCACCTCTATCTATTTCTCAGGCCTTCGGGTGCCCTCCTTCCACCTGTGCCGCCCTGTCCTTGTGCACCCTTCGTTTCCCAACCAGGTGTGGCGTCATCAGGCTGTCTGCAGTCTACCCTTCCAGGTGGTGGCCCTAATTCAGGACAAATCACCTGGTCTCTTCAACAAATAAGGGTGTGGAGGAGGGGCAGGGAGGAGAGGAGAGAGGAGGAACTACTACTGACTTAAGAAGACTTAACAGACTTGGCGGCCCATGCAATGTGTGGGTCTTGTCTGTATCCAGCACTTCACTGTAAAAAGTGTATCTGAACCCACCAGTGAAATTTGAAAACTGGTTGATTATTAGACAACATGATGGAATTATTGTTCATTTTTAAGGTCTTTTTCTCTTAGAGTTACATCCTGAACTCTTGATGAGTGAAATGATTTGATGCCTGTGGACTGATTTAATTAAAATAACCCTGCAGTGGGAGGGAAGAAACGGAAAAATATAAATGAAACAAGACTGGCCACATATTGGTAAGTCCTGAACCTGGATGTATGAGGTCGGTTATACTGTTCTATTTTTGTGTGTGCTTTAACATTTCCATGATAAAATATCTTTTAAAACCCCAAAACCCAAGTGTGCAAGGACCCCTGGATGAATTCTATTGCCTTCAAGGCCGGGTACCAGGCCCTTCACTCGAAGCACTGCACTAGGCCTCCGCCAGCCTGGCCCCTCTGAGCTCCTGCCGCTCTGCCCCCACTGGGGCCTCCAGCCCAGCCAGGCCCTCTGCCATGCCAGGGTGTGCCTTCTCGAAGCCCTGAGCTTCGCAAACATCCCCATCCCCGCTGGAAATACCTCTCCCTGCCCGATCCCTGCTCCCGCCCGCCCCCTCCGCTCTCTGCTGGACTCCCCCGTTCCCAGGCCCTCCCCCACCATCACCCCGCAGGGAGGGGAGGTGTCTCCTCCTCACCTGTCCTAGGTGCATGGCCCAGGCCCTCATAACAAACGACAGATTAACGAGAGGAAAGCATACAGATGTGTTTAATATAAGTTTTACGTGACACGGGCGCCTTCATGAGCAAACGGTCAAACTTGTGTGTTTCGTGCAGGGTTTGGTGAAGAGCGGGCAGCGGTGGAGAAACAGGATTGGACAAAGGGGTCTGATCTAATGGAAATAAACTGGGGGAAATAAGCAAGGCTCGTTTGTCCAGATTCTTCCCTGTGTCCCTGTGTCTTCAGAGATAAAGATGTTTCTTGCCTCCACGTAAAGGGAGGGCAACTCGTACAGGAGGGTTTTATGACCGTTTCTGGGGGGAAGGTGAGAGAGACCTTCTAGTTTCTGCTGTTTTCTCAAATGCCAAGGTACCCTGTTTTGGGGTAGCATGTCCTGACCCCATCTGCCCCCACAATGCTTAGGGCTCCATCAAAGACAGCCCCTCCGAACAGTTCTGAATCAATTTGCTTTTCCTCTGTCTTTCCCTCTAGAGCCTGAGCTCCTTCGGGATGGCATGTGTGAGCTCTGAATATTGTCACCAGAGGGCTGGCACTGTCCTGGTCCACAGTGGGTGTTCAATAAATGAGCAGAATGACTTTAGGAGAAAAAGGCTGAGCGAAGTAACAGTTGCTTCTACCGTGGCTGAGGTGCATGCGCCATGGCAAATTCTGAAGAGTTGGGGACAGCGCAGGTGGAGGCGGCTTCCTGGACATAGGTAACTCACTTCTGGTCATTAAACAATGTAGGGCGGGGGCTGTTTCCAATCTGGGGACGACATTCTTAAAAAATGCCAACCTTGGCAGCCACACTTCTTTCAAAGTGAATAGAACAGATAAGAAAATATCTCTGCTGAGAATTTATTTTTCCAAAAGAAAAACGGGAAGCCACCCCTCCTAGAAGGCGCAGGCAACCCCTCTGCCCTCTGCCCTGCGCTCTGTGGACGGGGTCAGCGCCTCCACTCTGTTCTGTCAGCAGAAGGAAACTTCTGAGCAGCAAGGACTGGTGTCTCCCTCTCTCAGGGAGTCTGAACTATAAATATCTGTGGAGATAGATTTTTCAGAAGGAACAAAAATAGAGAAATGTGTGGTAACAAATAAGAAAGCACCTCATATCTCTTCGGTGAACAGGATTCCAATTCTCCTCACTTGCCTTTGGGCTCCGCAGGGCAGTCTGTTTACAATTTCCGATAAATCCTTTAACCCCACAAGGCTCTTTCCACCCACTGCCGATTCCCTTTGCTGTTCCCCGGGGGTGGAAACAGCACCTAGAGGAAGCCGTTCTATTAGCGTCCTGCCCTGACGAAATGAAAGAGGAAATAAACAAACCACCAAATGCCCCACGTCCTGCCCCAGGCTGTTTTCTGATTTGGGTCTAAAGAAAGAGGAAATAATATTGCATTAGATGAGGCCAAAAACATGTTGTTTACTGAATGGGGGTCAGTGGTCATGGTGACCATGGAGGGCTCTCCTGGTGGTGGCAGCCACCGCAAGGCACTCAAACCAACCCACATGTCTGGGGCAATTTGGAAATTTCTCATGGGAGAAAAGCAAACTACAAACCAGGCTAAGCTTCCAGGGACAAGTCTGGTTTTTAATCCTTCATCACCAGCAGCTCCTTTCTCAAGGGACTCACAAATGTCTGATAAAGGAATAAGAAGATAATAGAGATGATACCTTATAAAAGAGACAAATAAATACATAAATAAGTCTTCCTTTGTGTCATCTGGTCTGCTGCTGGTGTTATTTAAATTAGTAATCAAGGCCGGGCACGGTGGCTCATGCCTGTAATCCCAGCACTCTGGGAGGCCGAGGCGGGTGGATCGCTCAAGGTCATGAGTTTGAGATCAGCCTGAGCAAGAGTGAGACCCCCTGTCTCTACTAAAAAATAGAAAGAAATGATCTGGACATCTAAAAAAATATATATATCTAAAAAAAATTAGTCAGGCATGGTGGCGCATGCCTGTAGTCCCAGCTACTTGGGAGACCGAGGCAGAAGGATTGCTTGAGCCCAGGAGTTTGAGGTTGCTGTGAGTTAGGCTGACACCACGGCACTCTAGGCCGGTCAACAGAGCGAGACTTTGTCTCAATAAATAAATAAATAAATAAATAAATAAATAAATAAATTAGTAATCACCTAACAAGTGACTCCATCCCAAAACTGCTGAGTCTACAACAAATGCAACATACAGAAGGGGGGTGGTAAGGGACTGTTATTGCTGGGAATATGTGACCTGCTGTACAAACGCTGTTTCCCTTAGTCTTGTAGCAGCTCTATAAGGTGTTTTTCATTATCCCCATTTCACAGATGAGCACATAGAAGCTCAAGCTGGTTACACACTTGCGCAAGACCATACAGAGGGAAGGGGGAGGCACTGGAGGACTGAACCCGGCTTTGTCTGGGTGCAAAGCCCCGCACTCTCTAGAATGGCATGACTTTTCAAGCTTGCTCCTGCAGGACAAGACTGACTTATAAGCTCGGCCGGGATGTTCTGCTGCTAGAATCAAAAAATGATGTATAATGATAGCCTTTTTCCAATGTGCACAAAAAATTAATTGAGAGAATTTTTTTAATTTCATGTTTTCTCTCCTATTATTTTTTCCTTAAGCTTTGGTGCCTGCCACCCCTTATCTGATTGTGACACCAGCGGTCCTAAAAGGAATGAAAAATTAGGAAGGGATAATTAACAGCCATTCATGCTCCATTTAGTAGATTTCCTTTTATTGTGGGATGAATGCTCCCAATTTTGATTTCATATTGAATTTGCGTTCCAAGCGCCTCGGGGGCTCCCAAGGGAGCTACATATACAAAGTTCATTAAAAAGGTGTTTGGACTGGGTGTCCCAAGGAGGCCATCCATCTGAGTGAGAACATCAGGATGAACCCAGCTTCAAATTAGCAAGGGCACACCAGGGGTGCGGAAATTAATTTCCTATTCAGAAGTAGCTGGTCATGTTCCTTCCTCCCCTTTAGCAAGTAGCCTTTCTCTACTGGTTTCTATTAGGCACAGAAACAGTCCTGGTCACTCAATAAATCACTGATTTCTCACAGATGGCATGCCCTTTTTATTGAAGGAGGGAAATTAGGCCACCATCTCAAAGCTATAGAGCAGTGTTGTTATGCTGCAACAATTATGTAAAAGGCAGGTCCCACTGGGAAGCAACCTCCAGCACAATGTAGAAAGAAAGAGAGTGAGCTTTGAAAACTACCAGGTCTGAAGCTCTGCAGCCCTGCTGAGAGGCCAATTTCTTCCTTCCTGGAGCCATTTATTCAGTTACCCTTTATTTACTTGTCCACAATTGACACAGCCCCACTCTGTGCTGCGCGAGGCTCTTAGGCAGTTCTCCATCCCTTCGTGAACGGAGAAGAGAGGATCACCGGCGTCTGGGAGCTCCCGGTCTGGTGGGAGGCAGGAGGGTAAATAGCATTTACACAACACGGTGTCTCACCTGCTCTGCTGGGTGTATAAAGGGTGCTGGGTGGGGGCCCCAGGGGAGGGGGTCCCGCTACTCAGCTGGCTAGGAAGTGGCAAGATGGCAGGAGGTGGGTTGGAGATGGGGGCCCAGAAGGGCAGGTAGAAGATGTTCTGCATGTGAAGAAAACAGCGGGTAGGTGACCATCCTGGGCCTCAGCTCCAGGAAGCTGACTGGAGGACAGGGAGTCTTCTAGGAGGCAGATGATGCTAATCCAAGGGGAATCTGGGAATTTCCCCAACTCTGAGTCAGCCCAGGTAATCAGCTTTCCCCAGCCTGAGACTTGATGAAGAGACCAGGACAGTGGCAGTACCAGTCTGCGTGGGTAGGGTTAGACTGTTCCCAGCATCCCAAACCAAAGTTTGGCCTAACCCAAAGCCCAAACCACATCAAGACTGGATTACTGCTGAGCAAATGTTCACTTCCCACCTCCATTCACTGCGATGGCACAGTTTCCCACCCTACGTGTTATTTGTCATTTACGTTCCAAGGGAACGTCAGTGGACATAAACAAGCAGTGGCCTGAGACATGCTCTGGCGATCTGCCTTGAGAAGATGTGCCCTGGGTAGCTGTGGCCCTCAGCCTGGCCCCCCAATGCACACAGGTGGGGCAGATTCAAACCCTCACATGACCTGAAGTCAGGAGCCAAGCCCTGCTGTCCTGTGGCCTAAAGAATCTCACATTTAAGCCCATCCTAGATCAGCTGAATCACAGTGGACCTGAAGACCTATACATGAGAATAAACCTTTGCTGCTGTGAGCCACTATGATCTAGGCTTGTTTGTTACACAGCATATTGTGGCAATTGCTGACTGATATCAACAATATAACAACAGACTCTCAGTAGTACTGTTGACCGAGAAAAGCCTGAAGTCAATCCAGGTGTGTCAGACCTGCCTCATGCTGCAGCATGTTCCAATGTCTCTTTCCTGCTGGGCCCACAGCAGCAGGCTAACCATATAGGGTGACGTGCTGTCATGGGTGTTGCACTCTGCAGTTCCAATGGGCTTTCATGTAGAGGAACCCATTTAACCTTCCTTCTTCTCCCCATTTCACAGATGAGGAAACTGAGGCCTAAAGGTGTTAGGTGATTTTCCCTGACCATAGCTGGTAAGCTGAAGAGCCAGCATGATTTGTTCTTAGGAGTTTTGCCTCCAGACCACTGCAGAGTATACTCCTAGTCCACTCCACTCCAGCTGCCTCAGCCACCTAGGATGTGAACCAGTTGTCTATAGCTGAGGAAAGGGGGACTATGTCAGTCCAAACGGTCAAAAGCTAGAGTTACTAGAGTTAATACATAAAAATACAGGGCATCTATAATAGTTAAATTTGAGTTTAAGATAAACAATAAATAATTTCTTTGTATGTGTCATGTAATAATTAGGACATTATTTCATGGTGTGGATATACCACAATTTGTTTAACCATTTATCTGTTATAAGACATTTTGATTGTTTCCAGTTTTTGGCTGTTACAAAGCTGCATAAACAATAGTGTACAGAAGGTTTTATGCAGATATAAGTTTTTATTACTCTGGGACAAATGTCCAGGCATAAGGTTGTTGGGTTGTATGGTAAGCGTACGTTTAGTGTGGTTTTTCGTTTTTTTTTTTTTTTTTAAACTGCCAAATGGTTTTCCAGAATGGCTAAAACATTTTAAATTCCCATCAGCGATATATGAGATACAGTTTCTTCAGATCCTCACCAGTATTTGGTATTGTCAGGATATTTTATTTATCTGTTCTGATAGGTGTATGGTGTTATCTGATTGTGGTCCAAATTTGTATTTTCTGGATGGTTGGTGATGCTATCTTTCAGTAGCTTAATGTGTGCTTGTTTGCCCTCCATATATCCTCTTTGGTGAGATGCCTCTTCATGTATGTAGCCCATTTTCTAATTAAATTATTTGTTTTTTTACTGTGGATGTTTTGAGAGTTCTTTATATATTTTGGAAGAGTCCTTTGTCAGATATGTGGATTGCAAATATTTTCAGTTTAACACTTGTCTGTTCATCTTTTAACAAGATCTTTTGCAGAGCAAATGTTTTAAATTTTGATGTAGCCCAATTTATTGATTTTTTCTTTTTATGGATAGTGCTTTGTGTATCATGTCTAAGAACTCTTCACCCAGACCTACTTGGTTTTCTTCTAAAAGTTTTACAGCTTTATCTTTTACATTGTAATCTATGACCCATATTAAGTTAATTTTTGTATAAGGTGGGAGATTTAAAATGAGATTTTTTTTTTTTAACTATGGTTATCCAATTGCTCTAGCACCATTTGTTGAAAAGATTATCTCTCTATCGAATTGCTTTTGCACCTTTGTCAAAAAGCAGATGCTGTACTTATGTGGGTCTCTTTCTGGCTTCTCTGTTCTGTTCCATCTATCTAAGTTTCCATCCCTCCACCAATACTTTCTTTCTTCGGCTTACTTGGGGTTTATTTTGCTCTTCTCTTTTTAGTTTCTGGAGGTGGGGGTTTAGATTATTGATTTGGGACTTCTCCAAATTTTCTAATGTAAGCATTTAATGCTATCAGTTTCCCTCCCAGCATGATTTAGTTGTGTCCCCCAAATTTTGATATGTTGTATTTTCATTTTGATTTGGTTTAATGTACTTTTTATTTCCCTGAGACTTCCTCTTTGATCCATGAATTATATATAAGTATGCTACTTAGCTTCCAAGGATTTGAAGATTTTCCTGTTATTTTCTGGTATTGATTTCTAGTTTGATTCTATGTGGTCACAGAATATACTCCATGTAATTTCAATTCCTTTAAATTCGTTGAGGTTTGCTTTATGGCCCAGGTATGGTCTCTCTTAGTACATGTTCCATGAATGCTTGAAAAGAATGTACATTCTGTCACTGTTGGATGGAGTATTTTATAAATGTTGATTAGATACTATTGATTGATGGTGCTATTGAATTCTATTATTGATTTTCTTTCTAGTTATTTTATCTGTTGTTGAGAAAGGGTATTGAAGTCTCCAATTATAATTGTAGATTTGTCTATTTCTCTATCAGTATTTGCTTCACATTATACACTCTGTTGTTTGGTGCATATACCTTTAGGATTGCTATGTTTTATCAGTGTATTGACCCTTTCATCCTAATGTCCTTTTCTGTCCCTAGTAATTTTCTTTGCTCTGAACTCCACTTTATCTGACATTAATATAGCAATTTCTTCTTTTAAAAATATTAGCACGGTATAACTTTTTCCATCATTTTACTTTCATTCTACCTACATTGTTATATTTAAAGTGGGTTTCTTGTAGACAACATATAGGTAAATCATGTTTTATAATCTACTCTGCCAATGTGTCTTATATTTGGCATATTTAGACCATTTACAATTAATGTAATTATTGATACGTTATGGTTTAAGTTTGTTCTCTCCATTGTTTGCTTTCCTGATCCTCTGTTTTCTTTCTCCTTCTTGTGGGTTACTTGAACATTTTTAGTATTCCATTTTTATTTACCTATAGTATTTTTAAATTTATCTCTTTGTATGACTTTTTAGTGGATATTAAAGGTAATACCTTATGTAAGTTATCCCAGTCTGCTAGTGTTGACATTGTACCAGTTTTAGTGAAGTGTAGAAACTTACCTCCCTTCATGGCCCTTTATCCTCTCCCATTTGTAATATAATTATCTTAAATATTTCCTCTACATACTTTGAAAACCACATTATATCATGTTATAATTTTTATTTCCACCATCAAATATAATTTAGAAAATTCAAGCAAAGAAGGCAAGCCTTTCCTTTCCCTATATTTTTGCTTAACATGTTCTTTCTTCTTTAATGTTTTCTGATTTCTTTCTTTTTAAAATTTCCTGTTTATAGAAATTCCTTTAGCCATTCTTTAGGGTAGTTCTATATTCTATTTTTTTAGAGTACCTATATAAATTATTTGAATTTTCCTTCACCTGAGACTGTCTTGATTTTCCTTTCATTAGTGAGATATTTTCACTGGGTATAACATTGTAGGTTGACAGATCTTTTCTGTCAAGATTTGAAAAATATCGTGCCACTTTCTTTTGGCTCCATGGTTTCTGATGAGAAATCTTCTATCATTCAAATTGTTTTTCCCCTGTAAGTAAGACATCACTTTTCTCTGGCTGCTTTCAGGAGTTTTTCTTTGCATTTAGTTTTCAGAAGTCTAACAATGTCTTGGTATGTATTTCATTAGGTTTATCTTGTTTAGGGTTCGTTCAGTTTCTTAACAAAAGGTTTATATCTTTTGTCAAATGTGGGAAATTTTCAGCCATTATTTCTTTGAGTACTTTTTCAGCCCTGCCCTTTTAATCCTCTCCTTCTTGGACTCCAATGACACGAATGTCAGATCTTTTCTTTTAATGCCACAGGCTCCTGAGCATCTAGTCTTTTCTTTTTCTTTTTAGTTTATTTTCTCTCTCTTATTCAGATTGGGTAGTTTCTCTATTTCTATTAATGCCAAGTTCACTGATGTTTTTTCTTCTCTCCTCTCCATTTTGCTAAGTTCATCCACTGAGATTTTTATTTTTTGTATTTTGCAGCTCTAAAATTTCCATTTAGTTCTTCTTTATATCTTCTTTTGTTTCATTGAGATTTCCTATTTTTTCATTTGCTTCATGCGTGTTCATAATTGCTCATTTTTTTTTTTGAGACACAGTCTCACTCTGTTGCCCCAGCTAGAGTGCCGTGGTGTCAGTCTAGCTCACAGCAACCTCAAACTCCTGGGCTCAAGCAATCCTCCTGCCTCAGCCTCCCGAGTAGCTGGGACTGCAAGCATGTGCCACCATGCCCAGCTAATATTTTCTATATATTTTTTAGTTGTCCAGCTAATTTCTTTCTATTTTTCAGTAGTGGCAAGGTCTCACTCTTGCTCAGGCTGGTCTCGAATTCCTGAGCTCAAACAATCCTCCCAGAGTGCTAGGATTACAGGCGTGAGCCACCATGCCCGGCCATAATTGCTCATTTTTATAATGGCTGCTTTAAAATCATGTGAGATAATTCTAACATGTCATCTTGGTGTTTATATCTGTTGCTTGATTTTTTTTTTTATTCGAGTTGAGAATTTCCTGATTCTCTGTATGATGAGTGATTTTGGTTGAGGCCTAGACATCTGTGGCATTAAATTATGTTGGGGAAGCAGCCATCATGCAACCTGTCACCCCTCCTGAGATTGCCCAGTCACTGCCCTGGGCCTGGAACATTCCCCTATATGGAGGCTGGATGCTGGGCTGTTGCTTGGCCAGCCTTAAGAATATATCTGCATTCTGCCCCCGAAGACAGAATGGGGTCTTCGTCTGTGGCATGAGTGGGGTGTGTGCAGTCCATTGTCCTGTACTGGCTATCGGGAGGGACCTACCGGCCATGGGAGACCAGCTTGCACCACGGATGCTGATGTTGCTGTATCTCCTCTATCTGTAAGTGAAGCATCATTCCAACAAGTTCCTTGTGTGTTGAGTCCTCCTTGATGACTCCAAACTTGCAGAAGATGCAGTGGGCCAAGGTCTGTGGGCTCTTCCTTCCGATGGCTGAAAATGCTATGCTCTTTGCTGTCTTCCATGTGGTGGAAATCCTCATTTGGGATTGGTAGCTAATCTTCCTGCTCAATCTGTCATGAGATCCTGGGATTCAAGAGGCAAAATAAAACTCACAGAACTCATCACTATGACATTCTTAAAGTCTTAAGGTCTCTAGCTGGTTCTGCCTTCTTTTCTTCACTTTTCAGAGTCTTCTTATGTTCATCTTACTCATAATGTTTAGAGTTTTTAGTTCTACTTAGTAGGAAAGATAAGGAAAATCACTTCTTCTTCATCTTTCTGGAAGAAGAAATCTGTATTTCTTGTAATTGAACCGTATTTCTCATTGCTTTAGGAATCATATCTGCTTCCATTTCCAATCTTCAGATAATATTTGAAGAGTGAACCTCCCCAATACACCCTAAGTTAAAAGTATGCCCATGTTCCATGTCTGCCCTGTTCAGAAACTCATCTCTTGCTCAAATTATTTAAATGCCTTCCTAATTAGTCTCTAAACTGACAGCCTCTTTCTTTTTTCTAGTCTTTTCTGTTCTATAGATTGTGACCAAGTCCATTTACTTAAGCATAAATCGTACCTTTTGCTTCTCTTTCTCTGTAAGTTTTGTTTTAAAGCTAAATTTTATTGTATATATTCAAAGTATACAACATGACCCCTGTAAGTATTAGCAGCTCATCACTGGCTACTTAGTAAAACCCTAAGTCCTTAGCTTGGGGTTCAAAGCATTGATATAATGGTTCAACTTCCCATTTACAACTTTATCTTGCCCTGCTCTCTCATAAAATGATTCACTTCCAGATCCCATACTCACACTGTGCATCTCAACCCTGCACCTCTGCTCATGCTCTTTATTCTGCTTGGTCAGGACCTGCTGCTTCAAGAAAACCTTCCTTGATTACCCAAGTCAGAACTGATGCCTTCTCTTGCAAAGCATAGCCTTTTGCTTACATCTCTCTTTAAATGTATTTTCAATCCAGGTCATAGTTACAGGACAGAATCTATGGGAAATTTCTCCTCTTGCACAGAATCAGGCCTTCCTAGCTATGTAGTCTAGGAGGGAGAGTAGACTCATCAATGGCTGGGAGGCTGGGCTGGATGCTTTGGGGAGGGAGGGATGATGTTGAAGAATCTTCTTACTTCTACAAAGTGTGCCAGTTCCAGGGGATTCTGTTCTGCTCTGGGCTTCTTCGAAAGTTCAGGGAAGGAACTTTAGGTATAAGTCCACCATGATGTCTTGGAAGTAATTTTGAAGACCCTCTAGAACAAAGCTCCCTGCCCTTCATTAGCTCTACCTGTTGTGTCTGCAAGAAGGATAATACATCTTCTGGCCTTTCTCTGTACGGGGGGGTGAGGTGGGTGGCAGCGTGAAGACTGAGGGAAGAGAGGGGCTGCTTGGCTTTATGTCTTAGCTCTGCCACTTACCATCGGTAAAAACTCTGGACAAATTACTTAATTTTTATGTGCATCAAATTCCTCATCTGCAAAATGGAGATAATTATAGTACCTTAAAAGAATCACATAAAAAGGCTTAGAACAGTTCGTGGCACTCAATAAATGTCAGTAATTACCAATTGCCGTGTTTTCCACCAAAGTGCCATGAGCAGAGGAATGCTAGGGAAAATCTGGAATACTCCAAATCAGCCTCTATTTACTTGAAATTTCTTTTAAGCCTTTTGTTAGATGTTAAATATTTGTGCAAGTTTGTATTCTACTCCATGATAAAGTTGAGTTTGCTTTAATATCTGGCTAATATTTCTTCTGCAAAAATATTGAAGAAAAATTTATACTCCAGAAAGATGCCTCTCCGTCATACACTTGGCACAGGGTGATCTCTTAGTGGCACACTCATACATTTGAGGGCACAGTCCCCACGGGCCTTGAGCCAAAGATACAAAGGCCCAGTACCCAGGCCAGCACCAGAAAGTTTTCTCCCTGAGGAACGTGATGCAGGGCAGGTGCAGTCCCTGTGCTCCCACTTGCTGACCCTCCGTAAACTGAAGCTCACAGTCTCAGTCCATCTTTTTCATTGGGTAGCTCTGGCCTCTTGTTGGATGTGTGGAATGTGGGCAATATAAGCATGGAAATAAAAATCTTGGCTTGAATTTCCTGGGCTATGATCATAATAAAATAGGGCAAAAGAGAGCTATAATCTAATGCACTATATTACTGTAATTAGAGCTTCATGCATGGAGCTTTCTCTCGCCCTCCCTCCAAAATAATGAAACAGTTTAACATAAATAGTAGTGACTTTAGTCTCCATCATGCGGTGTTCAATGATTGGGTAATTATAGTAACAGCATATAGTTAATGGATGTTGAGTTCAGAACATAAGAGAAAAGAGACAGGAAAAGGTACACACAAGAACAGCATCATAGAGTCACAAGAGCTGGGAGGAACCCTGTCTGTCATGCACCCTGCAGCCCCATTCTACAAAAGGGGAAACTGAGACTCTGAGACACTCCGCAAACGTCAGGCGCTTAGACAGCAGTGGAGTCAGAGCACAAACCCAGGTCCCCGCTCCTGTCGAATATTCTTTTCCAGCCACCATGTCGTCTGGGAAATTGCATAAGGCAGAGTATTCCAGAAAGCTTTCTGCCTGGCAAGTATAATTTGTGAGTCAAAACAATGCTTCTGTGAGCTTAAGCTAATATCTGTCCTTTCACTGTATGTCATGGCCATTGAATGTCAACAGCAGTCTGCAGTGAGCATTTGAAACATTTGTTGTTGCATCCATTTTTTTCCTTCAATGTAGCAGGGAGGAAAAATTAGCAAGGGCACACATGAAAATTTTGTTTAACTTACTATTGATGAGGGTAACTGTTTTAACTTTAATTAATTTAAGTTAGATTTTATTTGTTATTACATAGAGAGCATCAAATAAATAATAAACTTTCTCATATGAATATTTACATTTCATGGTCCTGCACTCCATATAGGAAACTCAAGCAAAGTCAACACTTTTTGTAAGGAAGGCACAGGGCTTCCCTATGGAAACAAGTCAAGAGTCTTCACGGTACAACTAAGAACCAGATTCCCACCCGTGCATGTGTAATCCACTTTGGATTGACACAAATGCATATAAATGCATTTCCCCAAAGTGTTGAACATGAACACAATCACAGCCAACGTCCGCCACATTTCTTCTCTCTTCTCCTCCTTCCTGCAGAGGGAGAGGCTGGTGGCTACAGGAAAGAGCGTGAGCACATCTCCTCCACTAACATCTGCAGGCTGACATCTGCTCCTCGAGGTCAGAAAGCCAGTCTTAGGGGCTGGGGTCAGGGTTCTTCCTCCCTCCTCCTTTGTCCAATAATTGCCCAATAAAACACGCCCCCTGCCAGCCCTGGGAGCTGAGCCTGATCTGAACAAGGTGTACATGGTGAATCCTGTTCTCCCTATGATGAGAACATGCACCGCTTTGGAAAGAGCAGTGCGGAGGGAAGCACAAGCCAGTCACCAGACCAGGTGAGTGTGTGACAGAAGGTAGCCATGCAATTGGAAATATTCTCCAAAGACGTAAGGTTTACACCATTATGTCCAAGAGGAATAGAGATGCCACGAAGAAGCAAATTGCTCATCAGAGATAATATTCTTTCTTGTCCTGATTTCAACCTTCCTCTCCCCCTGAAAGGGCAGCCAGGGCTCAAAGGTCTTGCTTAACAGAGTCACTCAAAGTCAGGTTTCAAGATGGGACTAGGATGTCAAGGTGGTAAGGGACACCAGGGACATGAGCACAGAAGACCCCTTTTCCTGTGCACCTTGGCCTTCCCGTTGGGGCCACGAGTGGGGGCCCACTGGCACCCACCCCAGTGGAAGTGGATGCAGTCAGTGTCCCCTGGCCTGACACACCATGGCCATACATGTCTCCAGAGCACGCTCCCATTACAGAGTACTTTCATTGCCAAAGTTTTATTCGAACGTCCCCACAAGCCTGCTGCCCAATGGTGGGGCACAAGCCCAGGGAAGCTAAGCACATAGTCAGCTGACAGAACAGAAAAGACTAGGCTAATAGGAGCTAAATTTACTGACGGTCTATTCTGCTCCAGACGCTTGACAGTACTATATCTGCTTAGTTTTCTCATCTGTAAAGCGGGGATAGTCATGGTGCCTCTTTCCTGGGTGTTATGAGGATTAAATAAAATAATGCAGGAGAAATGTTAAGCATGGTGAGCAGTGCATGGGAGGTCTTCAATTTAAGTGTTAGATGACCCCTACAGTATTCCTGCAGGGGTCTATTATACTCTCCATTTTACAGATAAGGAGACTCTCCATTTTTACAGATTTTACACAGGGAGAGGACAACGACTCACTCAGAGTCAACCAGCGTGTTAAATGGCCCATCAGGCCTCAAATGCAGATATGCTCTCTTTTCACTCAAGAACATGATTTTCTAGAACCCCCATGGCCTGTTTCCAAGTTCTGTGCACTTTCCTTGACCCATACACCCCAACTGGAGACAGTCCCCTACAGAAAGTATTGTGACCTGGTGTGAATAGCAATCACAAAGTCATCCAGCTCAGAAAATACACAATAACTTGTCATTTTCCAAACAAAATTCAAGCACTAGGTTTCATGAAGACTTCCACAACGTTAACAAAGACACTCTTATAAAAGTCCCCAGAGCCGCAAAGCAATTTTGAAACAGAGCTGAGTGTTTGAGGCCAATAATTAACATGAGAGTCAAAAGGATTTTCTCATCAATAGTCCTACAATTTCGAAAATCTCTTTCTTTATTCTAATTTCCATCTCAGTTCCTTTTTTTGTAAAAGGTTAAGTGGACACAAAGAAAAATGATAATTGGAAAAACACTTCCTTATTTCTATAGTTTTCTGCATGTAGTAGGCATTTCCTAATGTTTGTAAGATGTATGAATTAATTGATTATGAATGAATCTATTCTCTTCCAGTGAATGTCCACTAATGCTTTGCTGAAAAGCCCATGCTGCCTTACATTTTTGATGCACCTGATGCAGGAAATGCAGCCCAGAGGCTCACAGGGTGTGCTAGCTCCGTCAGTGCTCACATCTGCTTTGCAAACATTCAACTCAAGCCTGAGTAGGAGGTTCCCACGCTTATGCCAAGATCAATGGCACATGCAGGGAGTGCACCCTCCTTTGGGTGCTGTGTGTATTATGTGCTGTTTGCTGGCGACTTGCCAATTCTGATCCCATTTCCACTCACTGGAGGATTCTTCAAAAGAACATGTGAACAAAATCGATAGGCTTACACCTCTGAGACACGGTACTTGTTTTGCTGGGAGCTTTGTTCCTGAGAAGTTCTCAGGTGCAAAGATAACTGGACTTGCCAGAACACCTGAGTTGGAGTCTTGACTTTGTGGTCCTCAACAGGGTACGCTTCTCCTTCCTCATCTACAAAAGTGACAACGGCAATACCTATTTAACAGAATCTGTGTGCACAGAAAATGTTTGTGCAAGCACTTTGCAGATAACGAGGAGGTAAGCTGACCTAGCTCAAAGGATGATTAGCACCAGCAGGGAGGCAGGAGAAATAGCTCACTGTGTGCCGTTGCTTGTCCTTGGCTTAGAAAATAAATTGCTCATGATATATTCTAAACAGCAAGTAACTTCAGATTGCTTTTATACACCCCACTCTTGGATACATTAAGCTAGAGTTACCCAAAAGTTAGCCATTCATGTGCCTGCCACCTTTGCAATTTTTGCCATAGATAGCTAAATCTCATCTGTGTTACAATTTGCCTACTATTTCCCCTTGCATCAAATTTAACTTTGTGTACATTTTCATCTTGTTCTCATCAATAAGTCACAGATTTGACATGCTGGTTACATGTGCTTCCAATCTGCATACCACATGTGGGAAGCACTGTATTAAGCCAAAGATTGTTTTATTGCCTATTCCAGACAGGAGTAGTCTTTTCCCCAGAAAAGGGAGCCCACCAGTGCCTTGTGTGCACAAGGAATGACTGGATGTCTCCAAAGCAGAGCAAAAGTGCAGTCCTAGCATATTTAGAGGCAATCCCGAACTGCAATCCATTATCTAAACACATATAAGAATTATTTACATTGCTATAGCACTTTACAATTTTAACAACACATTCACATTCATTATGCAATTTGGTCCTGACCACAAACCTGGCAGCAGGTGAGATGGATGATACCATCCTTTTACATGAAGGGCTCAGAGATGTTAGAGAATTTGTACAAGATCACGTTGGAAATAAGGGACACCATTCCTAAATCCTGTAAGACTTTAGTTCAGTTCAGCTTATTTCACTGCACTTTCCTCAGGGGGAACCATATTTTTAAAAAGACTGATGTAACTTCTTTAGGTAACACTCTCTCCTCCCATCTTTTTACTCATTCATTCTTCTGCCTACCCATCTATTTACCCTTCCATCTACCCATCCATCCCCCCAACCATCCACTCATCCACCCATCTACCTACTTATCCATTCTTTCACCTTCCCTTCCATATGTGGATCCACATCCATCCATTTATCTTCCTATCCATCCATTTATTTATTCATCTTCCTATCCATCCATTTATTTATTCATTTTCCTATCCATCCATTGACCCATCCATCCGTCCATCCATCCATTCAACATTTGAGGTCCTTCTTCGTGCTTGTTACTATACAGAGTACTGGAACTAACTACCAGTTTTTATTCTTATAAAAAGTAAAGTTTTCATTAAACAGGGTTAGCAATAAGAGTAATATCTGCAGTTTCTTCTCATTTACCATAGATTTTCCATGATGATAATGAAACAAAGAAGTATGTTCTAATTCTTTCTGTCAAATGAAATAAAATACTTGGGAGGCCGACAACAAAAGGATCAGGAAAAGACCTAGTTAATACAAGTTCTTTCCTTCCTAAGTACATTAGAAGTACAATAATTATGGTTATGTTGTTGGATCACTTGAGATGAAAAGGGCACACTTCCAATTAATTCATGTGAGTAACAAGTTCAAATAATTAGAAATATATTCCTAATGGAGTCTTGGAAGTTTTTGGAAGAGCTAATTTAACAACCTAGGTGTTTTCTTGGGCTGCCATTCAGAGTTGAGATTCACTTATCATCATGATTGCACTCTGTTTTGGGCTGCGAACCAACATCAATGATGCAGGTGCCCTAACATATTGAGACCCTGTAAAATGATGTGCTTCCAAGTAGGTAAGAACAAAACTTCAAAAATCAGACAGAACAGAGTGAAGCAAAATATGAATCTATCATCAACTTTGACATATCAAAGAGAAGGAAAAATCCTAAACATGTCAAAGGAAAAAAAAAATTTGAAATTTCTAAATAAAAAATAAAATGAAACTTTAACAGTTCTGTTAAGAATTGTAAAAATTTGCCCAAACAGGATATATGTTTTATGAAATCACTTTCACCAAGTTTCCCAATCACCAATGACTTCTTTATCAATGAACGCAATAGAGCCGTGGTTCTCAAACTTTATCATGCATTAGAATTATCTGGAAACCCTGTTAAAACACAGATTGCTGTGTTCCATCCTGAGAGTTTCAGTTTCACTAGGTTTGGGGTGGAGCCTAAGAATCTGCACTTCTAACAAGTTCCTGGGTGCTGCTGTTGGTCTGGGGACCCCACTTGGAGAAGCATCACAATAGACCATCTCTAGGCCTCATCCTTCGCTTCTCAGCTGTGTATGTTGTTCCCTCCTCTCTGTTCCTTCTTAGTCTCCTGGTGTTCCTTGGGATTTTATCCTGGGCTGCGGCTCCTTCACTGACATCTTGCTGAGCCATCTAACTTGCTTCTGTCACTACTTGTACCTGGGTTCCCAGACCGCAGCTCCCACCCATGAGCTTCACGAGAGCAGGGTTTTCATCATCCTGGTCATGACTGCATCCCAAGTGAGAGAGCACACCTGGCATATGGAACGTGCTCACTCAGTCTTGGTGACAACTTCCTACCTGAATGCTTCCCACACTGACCTGCAACCGAAAGTAAATACATTCAGGAAGAAACATATCAAAGGAGGATGTTATACAAGCTAGATTCTCTTCCCATATTCCCCATGGTACCATCCTCCATCCATTTTGTAAGACCAAAGAAACCTAAGGGTCATCCTTGAATCCTCACCCTCCAAACATCAAATTGTGTTAATTTTACCTTCTAGTTGTCTTGCAAGTTCATTCCTTTCTCCCCATCCCCACTGCCACGGCCGAGCTGGGCCACTGTCTCTCACCTGAATGCTCACTGGGCCTCCCGCCCCTTCCTGTAGTCCCCCTCACCACCCAGCGGCCGGTGCGTCCTCAGGGCTGGGCCACCGTGCCCACCAGACAGCCTGGCCGGGCACGCCTTGCCCTGGGAGCCAAGCCCTCCCCTGGGCACAGCTTTAGAGTCCTTCCGAAAGGGTCCCCACGGCCTCTCCAGCTGTGTTTCCCACTCTTCCCCCCAGCCCTATACACTAACCATCTTCGACTTCGTTTTGTTCTTCAAAGCTTCCACACTCTTATTTCTCAGCAACGACTCGAGATGTTCCTTCCACCCGGAATACACTTTCCTTTTCCTCCTGCCATGTTTTAGCTGGGTAACTTCTACTCGTTTTTCAGTTTCCAGCCTAAAAATTCACATCCTCCACGAAGCCTTCCTTTTCCTCTCCAAACAACACAAAACAGGGTTAGAGCCGGCCTCCCCAGGCTCCTCTAACCCTCTGTGCGCACAGGGGACGGCCCTGCTTGTTGACTTCCTTGTCTCATGAACCTCTTCAGGGGCCCAGTCTCATGTCTACACAGTGCTGGGCCTGGCTCCCCACACCCCCGCCGGCTCAGTCACAAATGCTGAAGGAATATGCCAACCAGATGTAATGGGATGGAATTTAAAAGAATTTATTTAGAAATTATTTTAAAAGAAATTATTTTTCTGTGTTGATAGAAGTCAAGTAGTGGTTATGTCTGAGTGGATACTGACTGGGAAGGGTGCGAGGGAACACGCTGGCACTGTGGAAATATTCTGTACCTTGTTGTGGGTGGAGGTGTATATGGGTAAAAATTCATCAAGTTGTACACTGAAGGGTTGTGCATTTTATGTATATAAATTATATCTCAATAAAGCAAATGAATTATTTTTAAATAAGAGTATAATTCATATGCGGATATAAAAATGTATATGGGCCAAAACAATTCATGTTGGGATATAACAATGGAACTCAATAACAACCTGCTATGGTCTGAATGTTTGTGTCCCTCCAAAATTCATATGTGGAAACCTATTCCCCAATGCAATAGTATTAAGTGGGGGAGCCTTCAGGAGGGGATTAGCTCACAGTGGCCCACCGTCATGAATGGGATTACTGTTCTTATAAGACAGGTGTGAGGGACATTGTTTGCCCCTTGCCCCACATGAGGGCACAAAGAAGGCACCACCTATGAAGCAGAGAGCGAAACCCTCATGAGACCGAATCTTCTGGTGTCTTGATCCTGGACTGCCTAGATGCTAGAACTGTAAGCAACACATTTGTCTTGTTCACAATCACCCAGTCTAAGGTATTTTGTTACAGCAGTCCACATAGACTTAGACATAACCAAAGACATAAAATGTCCTTAAGATGCTAATTATTTCCCAAGGATCCAGAATTAAAAGCATAACGAAGTACTTCTTTAAGTCTTTGTTCTAAAAACGTGATTGTTTTAGACTGACCATGCCTTACTTAAATCTGAGGCCCTGAAACATTTTCAGGGGAAGAAATGATTTCAAAGTCGTTCTCCACAGAATTACATGTACTATTTTAAAAACCTCATTTCACAAATTAGAGAGGTTTGAGTTGATGATGGGCAATTATACTTCAGCATTGGAGAAATCTTAAACTATGGTAATGACAGCTGTTGCTCCGCTAGGTTCACACTATTTTTAATATTATCACTTTTCCTTCTCACATTGTCGAAAGAGGACACAGAGCAAACCACACCATGTGGGGACCCCACGGCACTATTAAAAAGCAGCCCTGCTATATAACTTTTGGGGAAGAATATTTCCCAAACATGTCAAGAAATGTGGGATTGTCTAGTTGTCTTCTTAGACTAGAACACAAAATATGAAAAGTTCAAGATTTATTTTCTAATCAACAGGGGAAAAGGTGGTGGGGTTAGGAGCCTGTTTTCTGTAAGTTTTACTTCTCATAAGAAGGCCCCAGGGCCCTCCCATGCTGGGCTTCCTAACACTCTTGAGGGCCTTGCTGCTGTGTGCTGCTTGTCCTTCTGGTCGGCAGTCCCTTGGGCCTGGGAAAAGCCAGTTTTAAAACGCAGCAATTAAAACATTCTTCAGGCAGGGTGGAAAACACCCAGGAGTTCTACGCAGCCACTCGGCACTGAAAGGGTGCTTTCCATTGCCTTCAGCTCACTTGGGAGATTTTCTTGGGAAAGTACCTGTTTTACTGCTATTCTTGTATTATTTTAGCCAAAGTTTCACTTTCCTCATGTTTCTATTTGCTAACTGGCATTCTGATACTCAAAAATCAAAGGAGTGAAAGTTTTAAAACTCTCTAATTATCTAATTTAGTGACGATATTACTTTATCATCATCATCACTACCAAGTGAGAGAATAGAGAGAGAGAGAGAGAGAGAGAGAGAGTGTATGTGTGTGTATGTGTTTGTGTGCATATCTCCCTTCCAGTACCAGGATTAGAAAAACTGAAAGCAACCTAGCCATCTCAGTCGGCTATTGAGGAATGAGGTGTCACTGTGCCCCTTTTCATGATGGGAACACTGAGGTCGCTAAGTGCAAACAGGAAAATAAATATTCCACAGCAGATGTATGTATTCCTAATTTGGCACACTCCGTACGTTTTTCAAAGTATTACCCAGTGAAGAGGAAATGATCTGATAAAGTTGGCATTGCACAGGGAAATGAGATGGGAGGTGAGGTTGGGGGAGCTGTCGTGGGCGACGGTCAGTGATGGTGATGGTGATGGTGGTGATGGTGATGGTGATGACGGTGGCGCTCGGCCGGCTTCTCTCCCGTTTCTCCATCACTGCCCGTCCTCTCTGCCTCCTCCGTCCCCGCGTGGCCTCTGACCGGAGAAACAGAGCCGACAGGATTTGCACCCAAGCCGCACGTCCGCGGGCGCAAGGCTGCGGCGCCCCGCCAACCGGCACCCAAACCCTAGCCCCGCAGCCCGGCGGGCCCCGGCGCCCCTCTCTGCGCCCCGCGCGCGGCTCCGCGGTGGCCCCGCTCCGCGCTCCCTGCACCGGCACCGCCCGAGCCCCCCGGGTGGCGCGCAGCGGGAGGATCTGGACGGCCCCGCATCCCCTGCAGGGAGCGCCCGCGACCCCGGCCCGCTCCCCGCCGAGCCCCCCGCGGCCCGGCCACCGGTCACTTACGCCTGCACTGGGCCCGGCGCGCCCGGCGGCCCGACACAAAGGCTGCACGGCCGCGGCGCCGCCGGCTGCTCCCCGAGCCGCAGCTGCTGGGGACCGGGAGGAGGAGGGTGAGGGGGAGGACGGAGACGAGGGAGAGGAGGAGGAGACGGGGCAGGGGGAGGTGGCGAGGGGAGCGGGGGAGGGGCCGCCGCGGCGCCGGCCAAGGCCACCGCCACCGGCTGCAGCGGCCCAAACCCCAGCCCTCCTCCCCAGCCGGGCGCAGCCCTCCGCCCGCAGACCTCCCCGAGAGGCGGGGGTACCGCCCCCGGGGGCGGGGTGAGAGGAAGAGGAAGGAAAGAAGGAAGGGAGGGGGGTGTGTGTTCCTCTTAATCGTGATGCTCTCTTCCCGCCCCCGCGTTCGCTCCAATCTTAGGAAAGTGCTAGACTCACGCCTCACCTGGCCTCCTCTGGGAGGCACTCTCACCTACCTCCTTCCCATCCGCTCGCACACCTCTCCTCCGCAGCGTCCGACCATTTTATGGGCAGCAAAACTGAGACCTGGAAGGCGAAGAGCTCGGAGACGCAGGGCTGGCGAGAGGCAGGCGGACAGGAGCATGGCGGGGGCTGAGCCTCTTCCTGCCCTGGGCCGGGCGCCAATGCCCGGCACCCCGGGGCTGCGTCCAGCTGGGGGAGCCGGGCGAGCCTGTGCGGTCCTTCCCCAGGCCTGCGGGGAGCCTGGCAGGCTTCCCTTTCTGGGAGAAGTAAGGCTTCTGTTTGGCTCAGTCATTTGCATCTTGGTATTTAGAGTAGCTTTGATATATTTTTATTTAAAAAGCTTTTTATTATGAAATTAAAAATATCAAAAGTAGAGAAGGGTATAATGAACCCACAGGTGCTCAGTTCCAGCTTCAAAAATCGTCAACATTTTCCGTTCTTTCATCTACTTTCTCTCCCCAAAGAGACTAAGGACTTTTTAAAAGCATAATCACAATGTCATTATTCCATGTTACAAAATTAAGAATAATTCTTAATATCATCTGATTATAATTTATTAACAGCTGACAGTTACTCGTTGCACAGGTATCATTTGCCAGGTCTGTGTTTAGCGTTTTACCTGTCCTGCCCAGCTTTCGTGGACCAAAGCTGTGGGTTGACAAGTGTTCTGCAAAATTGTTGCTGGCCTGCAGTCACTGAGGGACTGTGAACCAGACAACACTGATATGCCAAGGGCCAAACACTGCTTACCCTGTCCCAGCCCTCTGGGAAATTTTAATCGAAGCCCATCCTTCCAGAAAAATGCACACAGAAGTTTAATTTAAATTCCAAGCATTTCAATTCAATTCTCACAAGCTCTCTGAACCCAAGTGCAGGTTACAAATTACATAGTTGGGTTGGGGTGTCCATTATAGCCCCTTGAAGTTCCCTGGGTGGGATCCTGAGGGTTCTGCTGGGACTGACCCCTACCAGTAGAGCAGCGCCCCCCACTGGTTTGCCTGGAGTCCTGGGGTCTGAGCACAGGAAGAGAAAGGAGGTTAGAGTGCCTGGCATTATTCTGTATTTAAGTCCTGTGCAGGCACAGAGTGGAAGTCGATTCCCGGTTGTACCTTAGAAGAGCATCTTTCTAGGACAGAGAGGCTCAGGCAGGCTGTGCCAACAGCACCTGGACACTCTGCTTATCTAAACTGCCCCAGTTGCAGAGCTAAGGTGTGGCTGTCGGTGAGTGGCTTTGAGAGCAGTGTTAAGAGATAGCAGGGCAGGTCCTGGACTCAGACTGCCTGGCTTTCAGTCCTAACTTTCTAGCTGTGTGACCTTGGGTGAGTTACTTGGCGTTTCTGTGCCTCAGCTTCCTCCTCAGGAAAAAACGGGGTTATGGATAGAACCTGTCTATTAGGGCTGCCAGGGGGCATTTATGCATGTGCAGTGTGTGACGCAGAGAGGCTGGCAAGGTGCTTGGGGCACTCACCCACTTATGCCCCACCACAGTGATTTAAACTCAGAGGGATCGCCACTCTAAAGGATTGACAGCCTTACTTTAAGCAGGCAGCAAGGGCCCACGCCTGCTTTCTGTTGCAGGAGCAGCGGACCGTGCATGAGGAAAAAATGGCTCTTTTCTCTTTGCCAGAGTCCTGGGGAGGTGGGTGCACAGGGTTACAGACAGGCCTCTGTGGAATTTCTAAATACTGTGAGTTCCTTACTGACATGGCTCCAGGAAATGATCTCTGAGATGCTCAAGGAAGTGTTCATTCTCTGTCCACCACCCTGGTCAAACTGATCTCAGAGAATGGAACGTTCCCTCTCCTGCCTCCCAAGCCTCACCTCTGTAAAGCTGTTCCTGACAACCTCAGGCAAAGGGAGGTTTCTCCAGGGTAGGTCCTGACCCGCGCTAGTGATGAGAGCTGTGGGTTGCTGTGTGCGTTTTATTGGCCCGTCTGGACTGTAAAGGTACAGAGAGCTGGAATTATTATCAGCGGTCTCGGCATTCCCCATAGCATCCTGGCCAGGGCCCGGCCTGGCACCGTGTGAGCAGTCTTCATAAAGCGTATACACGGAGAACAGACCGTGCTCCCATGGGGCTTCAGCCAGGCCAGGATTTCCACTTGCTGTAGGCAGCCCAGCACCTGGCACAGGTGACTCAAACCTGCTCACCTGCCAGCCCTTCCCTGGGGAGGGACAAGGCCTGCCTCTGGGCTGGGGCAGCTGGGTGCCCTGAGGATGACACTCTGAGTCTGAGTCTTCGTCTCCTGGTTGCTCTATATTCTCATCCCTGAAATGGGCAGCACAGTTACCAGCCCTGGTGTGGTTCTGGATTTCAGTGACCTTGCTCTGACCTTTTTCTTCTCTCCATACCTTCTCCTTTCCCTCATACCTTTCTTTTTTAATTTTCATTTATTTATTTATTTGGAGACAGGGTCTTGCTCTGTTACCCAGGTTGCAGTGCATGGTGTCATCATAGCTCACTGCAACCTCAAACTCCTGGGCTCAAGCAATCTTCCTGCCTCAGCCTCCCAAAGTGCTAGAACTACAGGTGTGTACCTCTGCACCAGGCTCCGTTGTGCCTTCCAACTGCTCTCCCCTTGCCTTGCTTTCAAAGTCTCTTTTCCTTTCCAATCTCATAATATGGATTATATTATGATTTTAAAAGACCCTTTGAGGTACTGTGCCTGTATCAGTTAGGAATGCTGTCGGTGAATAAAATCAAGTCTAAGGCTTTTGTAGAATGAGATGAACAAATGAAATATAATGTCTGGTTCTACTCATGGGAGAACCATCAAATTGTAGGCCTTCTTACAGAATGGAATATTTTAGGGATATGCAGACCTTATTATTCTTCTTGGGAATAATTTTACCAAAGAGCCCTAGTAATGTGTTAAGATGAAACATAATGAGGAACATTATTAACATCCGTTTGTTCTTTGTGGACAATCTGACACTCTGCCAGCTCTAAGAGAGAACTCCATAAACTATTAAAATGACAAAGAACTTTAGTCTTGTTGAAGAAATAGAGTTTGGTTTAGCTAAATGGAAGACTGTACAAATGTGGAAAGGATAGCTTGCGGTGACAAATGGAGTCGACAGCTATAAAGATCAACTTACAGAAGATTAATAGAAGGGGAGATTTATAATATCTGGGCTTCCAGCTGTTGAGGAATGCTAAACTTATTGACATTGAAGATAAGCTTAGATAAAAGACATTTAGTCCAAATGGAGAGAAAATACTTTAAAATAAGCCTAATGCTAGCAACTAAATTAAGGCAGTAAATATATCTGTGGTTCCAGCCCATTTACTATTATAGAGACTACAGATCATTCTAATGAACAGCAGATTATTAACCACAAAGTGCCTATGCATCACAAGGAATTTGAGCCACTCACTCTCCACATCAAAGGAAATCCAGCTGTCTTGACGACAAGGAAGATTTCAAAACTAGTTGGAAACTAAAAAATTAGAGAATGTCATATTGGGTGGTTTTAAAACATCCAGAGGTGGGGTCTGTGGGATCTCTGTTCCCTCCCCTTGAGCTGGATGGGCTTGCCAATAGAGGATGATGGAGGAGCTGATCTGTGATTTTCTGGGGCTAGGTCATAAAATGCATGCAACCTCCGTCTGGCTCACTCGGAAGACTTGCTCTCCAATGTTCCCTCTTAGGAGACACCCACTCAGAACCCAGCCTGGAAGAGGCCCAAGCCACATGGAGAGGTCACAGAGAGGTGCTCACTTCAGCAGCCCAGCCTCTGAGGCATCTCAGCGCAGGCAGCAGATGTGTGAATGAAGATGCCTCCCAATGATGCCAATATCTGGTCTTCAAGTCACCTCCAGCTGTTTGAGCCTTTCTAGCTGAGACCCTAGGCACTGTAGGGAGGACCAGTCATCCCTTCACACCCTGTCCAAATTCCTGACCCACAGAGTCTGTGAGCATAACAAAGCTATTGTTTAATGCAATTAAGTTTGGGTGATACATCAAGGGAAAACAGGAATACCAAACAATAAGCAAGCGTATGTCAGATGGGATGATGAAACAGAGTTTGCCTTCCGAAGTTTCAGATCTCAGCAGGGATCAGTGGGCAATAAGCTGAACAAGAAGGTTGGGATCACACTTCAGGCTCCACTCTGCCTTTTCTGCCTGCATGGCCTGGGAAAGGTGATGGTCCTTGTGCCCAGTGTCCCCATCTATAAAATAAGCATAACAACACCTCCTGCACAGGAGAGGTGTGAAAAGTGGATACACGTGGAGCACTTAGCACATGGTGAGCCTTCCACACGTGCCAGCCAGTGTTAGCGCCACCTTGCACCAGGCACGCTTATTCTGTGGCACAATGTGGGAGGAAGGGCTCCTGTACCCAGGCTGTATCACCAGGTGATTGATTTGTGTTTCTAGAAAAGTAGATTCATGTAATGGATTTGATTAACAGGCCCATGGCTTGGCCCATGAGTTCACAACAGTTTTTCTTTAATCAGAGTTTGACAATCTTTTCTGGACTGTCTCCTGCAGTAAGACATACATTTCACATGATGACCCATGCACCCAAGCATCCACCTATATAAAACCATATTAAAATTTTCATGAAACAATACTTGCCCTTACTATGTACAATGTATACTGATATTTCCTATTCTGTTTTATTGCATTTTTGAAATCCACTAAGCTGATTTCACAACCTGTGAATGGGTCAAAATCTGCTGTTCGAAAATCCATGCAATAAATAATAATTTTTATGTGGTTTATGTGATGGTTAATTTTACCTATCAACTTGATTGGGCTAAGGGATACCCAGATAGCTGGCAAAACATTGTTTCTGGGTGTGTCTGTGAGGGCGTTTCTGGAAAAGATGAGCATTTGAATCAGTAGACTGAATAAAGAACATCTGACTTCACTAACATGGGCAAACACCATCCGATCCACTGGGACCTGAATAGAACAAAATGGGGGTGGAAGGGCAGTTTTGCTCTTTCTTAAACTGGGACATCCATCGTCTCCCACCCTTGGACATCAAAACTCCTCATTCTCAGGCCTTCAGGTGTGGACTGGAACCAAACCACCACCTTCCCTGGGCCTCCAGCTTGCAGATGGCAGATCAAGGGACTTCTCACCCAATACCTTATTACCAATCTCCTTCTGTCTCTCTCTATATACCCTATTGGTTCTGTTTCTCTGTTAAACACTGATTTACACAGATTCCTTGACCTGAATGTTTAGTTGCTTTTGCCTTTATTCATCTAACTCTTCTCCACTTTCTATAAGTCCCTTCTTTCCACGACCCCCAGGCTACTGCCTCCCCAGCATGGTTACCACTTCTGAGTTCTGGCAGAGCCCCAGGTCTGTCCTGCATGGTGATGCTGGATCTCCGTGTTTGATGTCATGGTTGCTGTTTCAGAAGCATTTCTACTATCTCCGGAGGCCCGGGCACCATGCCCAGCACATAGTAGGTGTGAGACGGGTTCTTCTGAGTTGATGTTGGAACAGGAGTCCCAACCTATATTTTTCTGCTCATGTTATATGTGTGCTAGGCAATTAGTTGTTGTCAGATGGTGTATAATTTGATGTTATTATTGATGATGATGCAGTTTAAGTGCCAGGGAGGAGAGATTTGGCTAGCATCCCTTCTTCTGGTGTCTCAAGCAAACATACACACGGCTCTCACTCCTCTCCTCTGTCATAATGCTTATCTTTCTTGAAAGCTGCTTTCACTTTGTAACAATAGGACGTTTAAAATCAAAATCCAGAAAATGCATTGCAATTAAAATGCTGCACTGCCTGTTACTACATGCCAGCTACGTTACTGCCCATTATAAATAATGACCTCGGGACACATTTCCTTACTACAGCCATTAACCATCCCACCGTTCCGCTCACATGGAGTAAGCCACACATCCGCTAAGGTGACTCGGTGGACAGTTTTTTTTTTTTTTGTCTTTTTTTTATGCTGCAGAAAATGGAAATTTTATGAAAATGTAAATTAGAGCTGCAGCTGATCTTTTGGGGCATCATTATTTGGCTTGCGGTTCAAAACATTTTTGTCTACTCTCGGGGCTCTGTATCAACAAGAGTGTTTTTACATGAAGTGCCCATCTTAATCCCATGGCCTCAGATGAAGGGGGTTACCTTCTCTTCAAGCGTAGCAGTGTGATGGGTAGAGAGTGGGTTTTGGTGTCACACAGACTAGGGTGTTGAATCATGGCTCTGTCATTTATTAGCTGAGCAACCAGGAGAAAGTTCCTTTAGTTCTTTGAGCCTCAGTTCCCTTTGTAAGATGGGGATAATAACATGCCTCTCATGAAGGCATGGAGAAGAGCTTATGAAATGCAAAGTGGTCAGAAGCCATTCCTTGTTCACATGAGTGACACATGTCCTGGACCATGGCATTCTGTCTTCCTGACTAAAATTGAAGAGGCCAGGACTGACGGCTGAGCAAAAAGCAGCCCCTGTGACCAGTGATTTTGCTGTGGCCTAACTAGAAAGTCACCAGTGATGAAGGGGCCCAATTAATTAATTAAAAGAATATCCCTATTCAAATAAATGATCACCGTAAAAACTGGAACCTCAAACTCCTTGGTTCAAGCGATCCTCCTGCCTCAGCCTCCCGAGTAGCTAGGACTATAGGTGTTCACCACCACGTCTGGCTAATTTTTTCTATTTTTAGTAGAGACGGGGTCTCATTCTTGCTCAGACTGGTCTTAAACTCCTGGCCTCAAGTGATCCCCACCCTCCTTCTGCCTTGGCCTCCCAGAGTGCTAGGATTGCAGGCGTGAGCCACTGCACCTGGCCCTAAGGGAGTATTTACAAAGCTGTGGCCAGGAGTTAAGGAAAAAAAAAAAACCAGTACAGAATCCTGAGACTAGCAAGAGAGGGAAGTGGTTACTGCTGTTGGACCTGCAGAGGCCAAGGGAGGGGACAGTTACCAGAACCCGGAGATATGGCCCCAAGGAGGACTGCCAGATGGGAGCTATCCACGGAGAGACCCAGCTTCAGGGCTGGCGACATGCAGGGTTCTGCTGGTGCCCCATTGGCTGATCCCATCCAGAAACCAGAGTGCAAGGGACCCAGGCAATGCCACCCAGAGAACCCACCTACACGCCCCAGGCAATGCCACCCAGAGAACCCACCTACACGCCAAGGAGCAGGCAGAGAAGATTAGAAAGTGGATCCGGAGGGACCGGTACAAAATACTCTGGACAATCTACCCCTCTTGTCCTTTGTTCGGCTAAAAAATGCTCGTGGTCTCCAAAGAGCAGACATGCAAAATATCACCAGATATTGTGTTGTCACGGGTGATGTCAGTTCAGCCACAGGTCCAAAGGAAACCTAAAATGTTAGTCCTAACAGTGCTCTTCCTGCAATGCAGCAGGGGTGATGAGAAAAATGGACCAAAGAAAACAATGAACAGGAACGTACCTGCTACCGTCTCCTCTTCTGTGGCTGGTTCTGAGGTCTAATTGGTAATCACAGCTGGTTCTTACACCATGGGTTCCTCTTACTTTCTGCCAGTACCTCAGTGTGAGGTTATCTGTTGTGTGGTGGTGACCCAGACCTATACTCCAGACAGATCTGAGTCCTTGGTGGCCTTGACTGTACTGCAATTTCCGAGGATGAGGACTGTTGGGCTGTGGCTCCTGTGAATCCCTTGGGCCACCCATGTAATCCCCCGTCCCCACTGGGTAGCAGCACTCCAGTTTTCCTCTGGTAGTTAGGACTGATCACGTGCTTGGTCCAATGGCACTTTCTATGCTGTTGGTTTGGCGGCATGAGGGGCCAGTCTCAGCTTCTAATTTGACAGCACTGTGCCTGTGTTTCCTGGTGATATAGTCCCCTCCTGGGCTTGAGGACTTCCAGAATCACTGATTCCAAGATCACAGGATGAAAAGCAAAAGTCCTTCCAATGCTTAAGGTGTACTAGACTCAGAGACACTGCCACCTCCACCCTTTGATTCCTAGAGCCAGGTGCCTGGCTCTTGAGGGAGATGACACCAAATATTGGCCACTGGTTTGAGGCATTTGACGAATCTTGTCAGACAGCCTCCAACAACTTTGAGGGTGCTGCCTCCCATCTTCTACCATAACTGGGCTGTCAGCAGACCATTCGATTGGTGCTGCTTCTGGGTGGTGGTGGGAGTTGGGGTAAGACTAGCACATTTCATGAACATGCATCATCGTAAAATGTGTCTCCTGGCTGGAGTCAATGTTTAAGGGATATTATGGCTAATAAACAGTTCTTAAAGCCCACGATCTGTGTGTCTGGCAGAGCACTGAGGACGGGGAGGCAAATCTATACCCAGATTACGAGCATATCCTTTTGAAGACAGATTGCTGCCTCCTCCATGCTGAGAGACGCCAGTGTGATGAACCTCTCAGGAGGGAGCAAGTTGCCCACTCCACCCTCAAAGTTACCCCAGAGAATGGTGCCATATCAGGGGCTCAACTGTATACCGCTGGAAGTACCCTCAGTCCTGCACAAATCACATTCCTGACCCAGGGCCACCTGACAGTTGTGTAGGCTGACAGAGAAGGGAATGACTGACAGCTACCGGACACTCATCTTGTGCACCTGAGTATTATTCCAGAGCCTTGCTGCTGGTCTCTTGGGAGGATTTGCATGGAGTTTGAATTACTTCACAAGCCGTGAACACTCCAAGAGCTTCATCCACATTCCTTTCTCCTGGAGCTCCTTAGCCCCTCTTCTCCAATTTTGTCCCCTATCCTGTTAAGTTACTGCTCATGAATCAGTGTAGGTCCAGATCTCTTTTTCCACATTAGTGGACATCCTGATATATGACATGAAGTTTCGTGCAGTGGGAGGATTTCCCTTCAGCAATGACTTTCAGGACCGTGCCTGAATGTGAATGTGGTGCCATCTGCCTCTGCCAGCTCAGGTCCCAGTTATTCCCACTGAGACCAGGGAACCTATTCCATTGCAGTATCTCCCACTCTGACTTCAACTACAGAGGACATGATCACAGGCATCTTCAGTGGCATGGGTGCCCTATTTCTTAAAGCCTTGGTGAGGGGGTATCTTTTAGACCCTCCCAGGGAGTATGCTTAAACGGTAGATGAGCAGACTGCACATAATAGATCCATTCTAACACACCCCCTTCATTAAGCCCGTGAACTCTTCCTCTGTGGAATCCCTGGGGCATTCAGACATTTTGACCTCAGTAACTGTAAGCCCTGGCTGAGCCCAGGCTTCAAGTAGCCAACCTGCCTGCTATTAATGCGCACTTCCGTGCGAGAGGCACAAAGCCGCACGGCCTCATTCAGGGAAGGACTTGCTGCCCACCTCTGGAAAGTGCAGTCAGATCCCGCCCTTTCCAGGCAACCCACATCTTGTGACGAAGTCAGGGGGGATATTTATGTCCCAGAATGGCCCAGGAGTCCTGATTTGCCATGGCCCTACTCTGATAAGATATCCTTGTTCTAGAATTTCCACCGGATGGCCTGAGGCTTTGTCAGGCCTGCCTTGCAGCTTGATTTCTCCTCAGCCCAGTGCTCTAATCCTGCTTCCTCCTCTTTTTTTTTATTTATTAAAATCTTGGTAAAATATATCTAACATAAAATTTGGTATTTTAACCATTTTTATACATATAATTCAGTTGCGTTGAGTATATTCACATTGTTTTGCAACTATCATCACTGCCTATTTCCAAAACTTTCTGGTGATCCCAAACAGAAACTCTGTAACCATTAAGTATTAACTCCCTTCTTCCTCTCCCCTCTGCGGCTGATAATCTCCTACCTTCTTTCTGCCTCCATGATTTTACCTATTCTAGGTATATCAGACAAGTGGAATCACACAATATTTGTCCTTTTGTGTCTGGCTTATTTCAGTTAGCATAACGTTTTCAAAGCTCATCTGTGTTGCAGCATGCATGAGAACTTCATTCCTTATTATGGCCAGATAATATTCCATTGTATGTACATTCCACATTTTGTCTACCCAGTTATCTATTAATGGACATTCTACCTTTTAACTATTGCAAATAATGCTGCTATGAGCAGAGGTGTACAAGAATCTGTTTGAGTTGCTGTTTTTAATTCTTCTGGCTATAAATCTAGGAGAATCATCACCATATGATGATTCTATGGCTAGCATTTTTAGAAACTGTCAAAATGTTTTCCATGCCATCAGCAATGGACAAGAGTTCCAATATCTTCACATTATTGCCAACTCTTATTATATTCTGATTCTTAATATTATTATAGTCATCCTAGAATGTGTGAAGTGGCATCTTATTATAGTTTTGATATATATTTCCCTAACAATTAATAATGTTGAACATCTTTTCATATGCCTATTGGCCATCTGTAGATCATCTAGTGAGAAATGTCTATTCAAGTTCTTTGTTATTTTTAAATTGTGTTGTGTTTTTGTTGTTGAGTGTTAGCAGTTCTTTATAAATTCAGGATATTAGATCCTTATCAAGTATACGATTCCCAATTATTTTCTCTCATTCCATAGGCTGTCTTTTTTCTTTCTTAATAATGTCCTTAGATACGAAAAAAGTTTTTTAATTTGGTAAAGTCCAGTTTATCCATTTTTTTATTTCATGCTTTAGGTCAGAGTCAGAGGAGATGTGACAACAGAAGCAGAGTTGGGGTGATGCCAGTCCTGGGAAAGAACAATGAGCCAAGGCAGGCAGAGGCCTCCAGAAACTGGAAAAGTCCAGGTACTGACTCTTCCCTAAGAATCCAATGTCAAATCCAAGGTTATGAAGATTTACTCCTGTGTTTTCTTCTAAAAGTTTCATAGTTTTATTTCTTATATTTAGATCATTGATCCATTTTGAAACAATTTTTGTATATGGTATGAACTAAGGGGTCCAACTTCATTCTTTTGAATGTCGAAATCCAGTTTTCCCAACACCATTTGTTGAAGAGACTGTTCTTTCCCCATTGAGTAGACTTGGCGTCCTTGTCAAAAATCAATTGGCCTTACAGGTGTGGGTTTGTTTCTGGACTCCCAATTTTATTCTATTGGTCTGTGTGTTTATCCTTATGTCAGTGCTACCCTATTTTGATTACTATAGTTTTATAGTAAGTTTTGAAACCAGAAAGTGTGAGTCTTTCAATTTTGTTTTTTTTTTCCAAGATCATTTTGGCTATTTGGGGTCCTTGCAATTACCTATGAATATGAGAATTGGCTTTTCCATTTCTGAAAAAAGGCTATTGGTATTTTGATAAGGATTGTGTGAAATCTGAAGATTGCTTTAGATAGTGTTGACATCTTAGCAATAAATATTAAGTCTTTCTACCTAAAACATGGGATGTCTTTCCATTTATTCAGATCTTTCTTCTTTGAACATGTTTTGTAGTTTTCAGTGTGCACATCTTTCACTTCCTTGGTTAAATGTATTTCCAGGTATGTTATTCTTTTAGATATTATTGTAAATGAAACTACTTCCTTAATTTCTTTTTATTCATTGAATTTATATAGAAACACATCTGATTTTTGTGTGTTGATCTTATACCCTGAAACTTATGAATTTATTTATTAGCTCTAGTAGCTTCCATGCGGAGTCTTTGAGATTTTTCTAAATATAGGATCATGTTATCAGCAAATAGAGATAGTTTAATTTTTCCTTTGCAATTTGGATGCTTTTTATTCCCCAAATGTATGATTAAATTGACATATTTAGCAGTTGATGCAATCCTCACATTTTGTCCTTTGTCTGTGGGGTAAGTTATACAGTGAGGATGGCCAAGTGGAAACCTCTGCAGCTGCTCACCCCTCCACCCAAAAACAATGCTGCAGGGGTGGTGGCAGTGCAGACATTAATGCAACTTCTAAGTATGTAAAGAATGTAGAATGGTTATCTCTATCACATCTTCTTTTAATCACAGTTAAACTAGATGAATCCTGAAGGAAGACTATAGACTACCACAGACTCAAACAAGTTGTATCAAGCTGATTGCAACTGCTACACTAGTTGTGGTAGCTTTGCTAAAGCAAGGTGATTGCCTTAGTCTCTTCATGCTGCTATAACAAAATACCTTAGACTGGGTAACTTATAAAAACATAAATTTGTTTCTCACAGTTGAGAAGTTTAACATCAAAGCAGTGGCAGATTTGGTGTCTGATTAGGGCTCCCTTTCTGGATTACAGATGGTGCCTTCTCACTGTGTCCTCACATGGTGGAAGGGGCTGGGGTCCCTCCCAGGCTTCCTTTATAAGGGCACTAATCCCGTTTATGAGGGCTTCCCCCTCATGACCTAATCACCTCCCAGTTGCCTTACCTTCTAATACCATCACTTTGGGTGTTAGGATTTCAACACATGAATTTTGGGGAAACACAAACATTCAGACCACAGCAGTGATATAGCTTAAGGGACATGCTATGAAGCCATTGATCCAGCCAATGCATTCTTTTCCATCACAGTTAGAAAAAAAGAGAATCAGAAATAGTTTGCTTCTCACATGGAACAGACAATTATATATATATATATACACACACACACACACACATATATATACATATATATATATACACATGTGTGTGTGTATATATATATATATATATATGGAGAGAGAGAGAGAGAGAGAGAGAGAGTTCTCCACAGTTGGGTTAACTCAGTCACCCTCTGTTGCAATGTTGTCTGAAGATATCTGGACTGTCTGGACAACCCACATTGATCCATTACATAGATGACATTATGTTGATTGGGCTAGATAAACCAGAGGTGCCTAGGACACTGGAGGCAAAAGTAAAGTGCCAGAAGGTGGGAAACAAACCCCTACAAAGATTCAAGGCTTGACCACATCAGTAAAATTTTCAGAGGTTCTGTGAATAGAAGTGTGCTGGGACACTCCCTTCAAAATGAACAACAAATCATTCCTTTTTGCACCTCTAACAATGAAGAAGGAAGCTCAATGCATAGTGGACCTATTTTTGGAGGAGGCCCATGTCATGGCATCTTCCATATTGCTTTTGCCCATATACTGGGTGACATATGTGTCTCCCAGCTTTGAGTGGGGCCCAGAGTAAGAAAGGACTCTGCGGTGAATCTCGGCTTCAGGGCAAGCATTCATACCACTTGGCCCTATGGTATTGGAAGTGAATGTAGGAACAGATGATGGTGGTGGTTTGTGACAAGCCCCAAGGGAGAAATCACGTTACAAGATCCTGAAATTCTACAGCAAGACCATGCTATCTGCAGTGAAGAATTGCACAGCTACTGAAAAACAACTTCAGGAGCAATCCTTTGTAAGATGATAAATGAAATTAATACATTCAAGATGGAGCATGACCAGGACCAGAGGGCCAGCAAGTGGCACGAGCAGGTGTTCCGGACCTCAATGGCATCTACCTCTGTTGCATCAGCTCCTCTAATCTCAGCTCACATCTGTGGCTCTGTGTGTGTGTGTGTGTGTGTGTGTGTGTGTCCCTTACAACCAGAAGGAGGAGGAAGAGAAAGCCTGAGCTGGGTTTACGGATGAGTTGGCTTGGAATGTAGATGAACGCAAGTACACCACAGCAAGTACACTTCCTTCAAGGGGACCTTGGAAGATGATGACATGGGAAAAAATCTTCCCAAAGGTCAGAGCTTTGGGCAGTGTACCTGATCACTGATATTGATAAGGGAAGGGGCAAAAGGTTGGAATATAGATGGACTCATGGGCAATGGTAAATCACCTCGTTGACTGGCCAGGAGCCCAGAAGGAATAAGATTGAAAGATCAGGGACGAAGACGTCTGGGGTAGTCTTGTGAGTGGATGTGTGGGAGTGATCATGGAGGATGGAGATAATTATAAAACATGTTATTATTCAGGAGATTGTATCCATCATAGAAGAGGCATTACATTGTTAATGTTATTGATATTTGGGGCCATATAATTCTTTGTTGTGGGAGACTGTCCTGTGCATTGTGGAATGTTTAGCAGCATCTTTGATCTCTACCAACTAGATGCCACTAGCACCCTCCCACTCGTGACAATCAAAAATGTCTTTAGGCATTACCAAAAGTCTCCAATACAGCCCCACTCCTCAAAGAGTCCAGCTGGTCACTCGGTGGCAAGATGATTACATTGCACTTATTATATTTCTTTCTGGAAGGGCCAATGATTTATTTTCACAAGAAGGATACTCCCTCTGGATGTGGATTTGCCGTTCTTGTCCTTATGGCCTCAGCATCACCATCCAAGGGCTTATATAATGTTTGATTCACTGGTATGCACCCCTGTATTAAATGTATCTTTTTATTCTGATGTTTTATCATCCTCTTGCTGACCCTGGGGAAACTGCCCCTCTTAGGGCTAGCCACTTCCTAGAGATAGATAGCGAATGACCTACCTGTGAGAGTGTCTTTCATACGTACCAGTCTGGAGCCCACACCCCCACCACTTCCTCTACGGAACTCTCGCACTCTGGGCCAATATTCCCCTGCTCAAATCGCCACAACAAGAGGCAGCCCATACCCCAGAGCCTGCTGAAATTATCCAAACGAGCCACTCCTAAACCTGCTTACACTGCCTCACCAATGCCTTCCTGTGGAAACCCCGGTAAAGGCTGTTGCCTCTCTTCCCCACCACTCCCTCTGCCCCCGACCCACCCTCGTGCTTCCCCACGGGTCCTCCCACACTGTGACGTGGGCCCTCCTCTGGGGAACTGTCATAAACTATCTTTTCCATCGCAGTTGTCTCCTCATTTCTTGGCCTCACCATACCTAAATAATAATAAAATCTGCATTTTAGGTAACAGATCCCACATAGCATCACACTAGAGGACCTGTTTCACAACAAAGGAGGTATGGAGTGAGTCCACGTCCGTGGGAGTTTTGTCTGAGGGAGCAAGGTCCCCCGGGCCCCGGGAGGACCTGCAGGTGTCTGAGCAGGGCAGGGGCAGACTGTGATAGACACACAGATGTGCCGCTCCTCCAAGGCAGCACCTCTGCCCAGCGGAGGGAGTGTGGGCCACAGGCAGCCACTGCTAGTCAGCTCCTTCAGGGTCTCCCCAGCTGCAGAGCACCGCCTTGCCCGAGGCTGTGTTCATACAAGGGCAGCCCATATCTGGTGACTGAGCGAGAGGGTGAGGGAGGCACAGCTGTTTTGTGGTTCTGGGAGCCGTTCTCACTCCATGCCCTGCCAGACTGGCTACAGCTTTGTGGGGCTTACACTGCCTTCAACTTCCCTCTCTGCCCAACCCGGCCTCCGCCCGTGCCCTTCCCAGGTGTTGACCTCTGTATTAGTCAGTTTGGGCTATGTAACGAAGCATCACAGACTGGGTGGCTTAAACAACAGACATTTATTTTCTCACAGCTCTGGAGGCTGGAAGTCCACGATCAAGGTGTCAGCACCTTGATTTCTCCTGAGGCCTCTCCTGGGCTTGTGTAGAGGGCCATCTTCTCCCTGTGTCTTCACAAGCTCTATGTGTGTCTACATCTAATCCCCTCTTCTTATAAGACCACCGGTCGTATTGGATGAGGACCCATCCTAATGACCTCATTTATCTTTAATTACTCCTTCCAAGACCCTGTCTCTAAACATTCTGAGGTACTGGGTTTAGGACTTCAATACATGAATGTTGGGGGACACAATTCAGTCTGTTAAAGTCGCTAAGGAGCATCTTGCACCCCAAGCTCCTTCTTAGTATCTGCTTCTGGAAAACCCAAGCCAACCCGTCACATCTTGATCCCTCAGGTACAGGTCCAGCCCCATCCAGACTGATATGTCTTCCCTTTTGGTCCTCACAGTGCCTCCATCCGTGCGGCACCTGCTCTTTCCCTCGGTGGAAAAACTGTCTCCCCCCAGAGCAGACAACTGAGGGGGAAGCCTTAATATCTTAATGTGAATATCTAGGTATTTCTTTGTCTCTTTCCACTGCCTCTGCCTTGGTTAAATTCGCCGCCACCCTCAGTGGCCTCGCTGTCTGCATCTGGTCCATGTTTAATTCACGTCCTGTGCCGCAGCCTGAGCGATCTTTCTGAAGAACTCCGCACACGTAATGTTTTTGGGATATTAAACTGCTGTGTTTTCCTTTCCTGTAGATGATGTGGGCTCCCCTGGCGTCGAATCGGTGGCAGTAGGAGCTTGAGAGGGAAGCTGCAAATGCCTAGAAAAAGGAATACTGCTCACGTTTGCATGACGAACAAGCTATTTTAGGTCCACGGCAGGAATGTATTCTTACAAACCTATCTGGAGGGAGAAGGAAAAGGGTTATTGCTTTTTTATTTCCTTCATGTTTTAAAAGCATTCCTTTGCACAAGGGGAGCCACGTGTAGAGTCCAGAGCACAGTTTGCTGAGGACACAAGATGTCCCACTGAGAGGACCCAGGGGCGCCCTCTGGAGTTGGGAGGAGGAATTGCAGGAGGTGGGGCGGGGCAGGATCCAGATATGAGGACGCCCCACCCCCACCGGAAACTTCTAGAGAGCTTTGGAGGAAACCA